>JAYKKT010000091.1:7140000-7340000 GCA_036023115.1 Brasenia schreberi
GATACCCTTTAAAGAATCAGAGGGATTCACGACTGGATTAAGTGAAAATCAAAGGAAAATTTCATCTATTAGGCAAGTTAGAAAGAAAAGAATAAAGCAGCAAGGAATGAAAAGAAAAAGGTAGTTGCCATCTCTGAATTCCTATAAACCATGCCAAACGAAGACCCCAAAAGAAAGGAAAGGATAAAAGGCTAAAACGATCAAAGTCTGTACAAAGCGAGCCCTTCAGTCCCCCAGACAAAACAGCTCCCTCAAAGGGGTTTTCCAATTAAAAAAAAGAGTAGTAAAGATGGTACTAACAGAAACTGGGAAGCCTCACACCATCTTTTCAGCGATTATCTGTTTCAACTATTATCTTATTCGTCTTCCCGCGTAAGGAAGATTATTGCCCATGGTTGTCGCGACCAAAAATCTGGAATTTAACTAAAGAACAGCAGAAGATCGAGCAAAAAATAAAATTTGGACAGAGACATAATCCTCTGAAAACCTTTATGATACCCCCCACGGCAATGAAAAGATGCAAAGAAAATTAAAATTTTATTTCCGAAAGAAGTAACCAAAATAAAAGATCAAGAAAAAAACATGCATTTCCAAGAGAATACGACTCCAAACAGAGGATCTATCAAGAAGCCAACATGTATTCAAAGGAAAAATCCCGCAGCAAACGCATGCAACCCAAAAAACTTCCGGCGTGAGAACGTCTTAGAAAAGCCGCATTCCTTTCAGAGACTAAAAGGAAATAAAACCCATCAAAAGGCTCGTGCAATCAACGAGAGAGAGAGAGAGTCATTTGTACCTCGCATATGCCATTGACAAGGTAGCCGAAGAAAAATCCAGAAGTACAAACAAGAAACCGCTGCCATTTAGGTTTAGTAGTGAGCGATATGCCAAAAAGAGACTTCTCTTGCTCCTCGTTCTTCTTCATCTTCTTCCTTTTAACCCTCTTCCCAAAACAGCTAATCCACACGCACACTCTGTAAGAGAGAGAGAGAACCCTTCTTAACAAAGAAGAGATAAAAGGAGTTTTAACGTCAAAGCCACGCTAACAACGCAAAAGCGAAGAGGGAGCGAAAACGAAGAAGACAAAAGGGTCCTGAAGCAAAGGATCACCAAAAATTAAAGGAAATAAATGAAAGTTAAAGGCGTCAAAGTGAAATTTTCAGAAATCCTCGACGCGTGGTTCATGGCGAGAGAGGAAAGACGACGTCACCACGAAGACTGACAACGGGTCGAAATTCGGGTCAGCATCAATTGCGAAAAAAATCCGCTTCTGACCTCAAATTACCGAAAGCCCTTCCTTCTGAGACCTGGAATCCCCAACTCAGTAGTTAGTGCAGGAGGGTAGTTTGGTTATTTATAAACAATTCTGGGCCGTCCGATGGGAAAATCAGGGGTGTGTAATGAATGGGGGCTTAGAAGGGCGCAACGAAAAGGCAAGCATTGATTAGAAAGTTAATACGGCTTAGTTGGCGTACCTGAAATAGAACGGCAAGTTATTGAGCTAGCTTTGGATTGGATATTTTATTTTACCCCGATCCGTAAATATGGATCTGGACTCGACTTCGAAACCTTTAATTGGGCCGTTGCTTTCTCCATACTTCACCGGATGTGAGTTTCGAACCTTATAATTTGCCTACTCATGTCAATATGTTCCAAACCAAACCAGTATTTTGGGGTTTGGACTGGAATTGAATGCCTGAATCCTCAAATCCCACTCCAATAATGATATTTTTATTGTTCGATTTAGGGTCAGTTTTCTATTTGTTTTATAGTTTTGTATTTTTTTCTTATCCATTTTTTAAAATATTCATGTTAAAAATTATTTTAAAATGACAGTGGAAGGCCTCAAAGAAAATAGAAAACATGATCCTTCTTTTCAAATAAAGTGTTATACGTGTAATAGATGATGGTTTCACACACGTCCTAGTAGTAAGGGAATCAACCCAGGTAGTGAGTTCGATCCCCATGTATGCATACCTATCTTCTGCCTCTCCCCATTGTAAAACAATTTTTTTAATTTTTTTAAATGAAAATTTAAAGATTAAGATACAAATTGTTATGTTTCTACTTCTAAATGGGTATACAAAAATTGTATGTGTTAAATGGCAAATCACTTGACATATACATCAACACCACCTAGGTTTTTTCTCAAACTAGGTGGGGTCGGTCCATGGCAGATAAATCCAACACAGTTGCATGTCGCAAGGCTAATGTAACCCTCCTCTTTTATCCGGGCTTGGGACCAGCCAAGGATGATTCCTTGTATGAGCAGAGTTCAAATCATTCGACATATAATAGAATAAAATACTACTATTCGCTAAGTAGCAAAATGTATTATCTTGGATCTTGTGAAAACAAATAAGAGGTGAGCATTCAGGCTTCCACATGGAAAATTGGGATTAGCTCAACAGCAGGGCGCTCTAGCCCAATGATGCTGGTGGGGAATTCGACTCTCAAAGGGTGCATGTGTGTGTATGTGTTAGGCTTCGGTCTCCTCTTGTGACCAAGGGAAAAAATGAAAGCACAGCCAGACAACCCAAATCAAGATCCACCGGAGCACTGATTCAAACCCTTCGTACTTGAGGACCTTGGTTCGATTATGGTTTATAATTTCTAGAAAATTGAACCAGAACCGGAACTGGTGGTGTCTCACCATCTCAATCTGAAAATTCTCTATAATTTGCTATGGAAAATAGCACGTTGAATAGTAAAACCGGATGGAATTACCAGTTTTGAAATCATAACCAGAACCAGAGAGGTTCCTGCTTGATTTATTCCGGGTTCTAGGCGAGCCGGGACTGTGGTTTAGAACCATGGGTCCTGGTGTGGAACTACACCGAGTCTTGATCGATTGAGACCACCGGAAAATCAGTCAGCCAGCTTGTGAATCTTTCATATGGGAATCTAAACATTGCCCGTACCCCCCACAAGCAAAGGCAATCTTATAACGGGAGAGCCTTTGGCTCTTTGACAAGAGGTCAGGAGTTCGATTGCGAGGGAGGTCACTCGCGTGTCTGTATATCCGGTAGGGGCTTACCTATTCCAAGCTTGATAATAGGAGAAAGGAACTGAGGATTCTGACTCGGACTCCATACTGAATCTGTGTCAACAACGTGTTGTAGAGTTTGTATGGCAGAGGCCCAAACATGGGTCAGATCTGTAAAGGTCCAAAACTGTCCGATTTAGTTGGATCTGGATCTAGATTTGGTTGAAGATCTATTTTTCAACAGTATAGTGAAACGGAAAGCATTCCCCAGTGGGTCTTATACATGGAGATTATGTTGGCATCGGATATATTCGGGTCAGGTTTTCCGTGTGGACTGATCCGGTTGGCTCCGAAATTGCCCGTCCTAATTTTGGGGGTCAACTTCTTTTGTTGGTGACAATGGGAAGCTGAAGTCTCTCTCTCTCTCTCTCTCTCTCTCTCTCTCTCTCTCTCACACACACACACACACACACACACACACACACACACACACATGCACACCCGAGGAATTGAACCAGCAACCCGCTAGTGGGCATCAAAGAGCCCTGCTCGCGAGCAATAATGCTCTGGGTGCAAGAGTCAACTTTATTAATTGGATCCGGTATTAGGTGGCAAACTTCCATAATACATCCAAGTGAAGTAATTAAATGGATTGTTCTTGCAATTATATTCGGATTTAGTTTTGAGATTGGATAATGAAAATTTTGAATGGTCAGTTCAAATTTGTGTATTCTTTCAATCCAGATTCTATTGTCAAATCTGAGTAAGTGGGTTTGGATTAGCAGATATCTGCTGATAGCCAAACACAAGATGGAACGTTGACATACCTTGTCTTCAGTTAGGTACGTTAAGCACAAAGAGAAATAGCTCACTCGGCATGGGGATCGATTCACAAGTTGAAGGTTACGAGTTTGATACCGAGAGTGTGCATCCACAGTCTTCATTGTACCCCAAAAAAAAGTGACCCGCACTTCCTGTTTGATAATGTCATTGTATACCAAAACATTTGCACTTTGGTACTCTGGGCGTTAACCCACCTGGCAGGGCTCTTGATCCTACCAGACCCAGGGTGTGAGTTCGATTCCCTTGGCGTGCGTACCTGAAGCGTTTTGACGTTTTGTCACCCTACTAAATCGGGTTCAGGGCATCAATTCTGTATAGTGTCACTTAATGATGATAATAATAAAAATCATTGTACACCAACAATAATAATTATAATAATAATAACAATACTAACAATCATAATAATATAGTTATTATTTTCAATCGACCAGAGAGTACAACATTCTCTCCTATTATATTCTTTAAAGTTAGCTGAAGTAATAAATGTTGAAAATCGAATTTTCGTCTAGCATTTTTCTTATTGTGAAAGACAGAGCACTCATTATCTACATACATACATAAATGTAGCACGAGTAGAGACCGCTGTCATTGAGAGGCAAAAATACTCGCTATACACACACACACACACACACATATATATATATATAACTGTTGCACGAATAGGGTGGGGGTAAGAGTCTTTACGGTTCCACTTGGTTTCGCTCTAGCCTCAATCTCGAACCAAACTATTACTTGAGGTTCCTAGTATTTTGAGAAGAGAACTTAATCGTGGCATGATCCAAACCCAATATTCGGTTTTGAACTACGTAGTGTAATACAAAGGCGATGATCAAGGTGGACACTTTTCTACATAAAAATTAATTTAATATCATGTGACGAATGACCATTTTGAAAATATTAAACTGATAAAAGCATGTACTACACTTGATCTTAGCCAAAAGATGCTACAAATTGCAAAAGCTTCATCTGAAGAGCCGATCAATCTAAAATGTTGCATATAAATACAAGAAATGACATACCTTTCGAGCTTTATGGTCGATTGTTCCAATGCCTCGGAAGGCAGCTCGTTGGAGTTATAAATGAAAAAAAATCATAAGTATGCTCAGTTGGTCAGTAAAACTAGCCCACCATCCATCCATGTCACTGCTCTTTAATTGCTGAAGTACTTGGAATAGAAGGATGAACATGGATAGGCTTAATCAAACAGTTAAAATCAACTTGCTTATAACTTCGTCGTCCTCGTCGTTGCCATCCTCCTCCACCTCCACCTCCACTGACATAACCAGCTCTGCTTGTGTATTTCGTCTCGCTGACTGCTGCGGCTTCATTGTTCTGGTGATGGTTTGGGTTGATGAGCCCTTGGAGACACCATCTTGAGGGTGATTCCCATGCCTATTAGAATCAGCACTGAACCATGTTGCTCTGTGAGTGGCTTCCTGAATATGAGGTCTGACAGCAACAATGTCATTGCTTTCCTTCCTGTTGTGATCTAACGTTGGAGGGCTCCCAAACAATCATTCTTCTTCTTCTTTCATATACACACAAACTTGCATGCGTGCATGCATGTCTGTATGTGTGTGTTTTGAGGCTGAGACCTTAATTATGACAAGATGAATCTACGGTTATTTGTAAATGCAAGTAACAATTTTTAGTTTTTATGAGGGATAATAGTGTCTTCGTGAAAGAGTAAAAGTTGCTACAAAAAAAATCTTTCTTTTTTGTTACAAGACAAGGTCGAAGTAACACCCACACGCACACCTACACCCTTGGGAGTCGAACTCCTTACCAGCAGCAATGGTGCTAGAGTGCCCTGTCGTTAAGCTAAGCTCTTCGTATAAGCTTGCTACCTAAATTTGTTAAACACATTAAATTGTGTTTGGATTGCGACAATTTTTCCATATAAGTGGATAAAACATTGGGAAATGATGAGAAAATGTTTTTCAGGAAATGTAGGACAAGCATGTAATCGAATTAGCGGTTTCCTCTGATTTTGATGAATCCCAAAGCTATACCAGTGGACCTCAATTTTTGATAAAACTATATCTACCATCTCGCACGAATTTCATCCAGCCTAACATAGCATCATCCCGGAAAATTTTATAGATTCGCCAATGCTAGGCAGTGTGCTTCAGTAGGAAATTTTTAGTGGCCGTAGTTGGTTGTGTGGTTAAGTTTCACGATCAACATACTTCATCTAGTAGATTCTTGCACATATCATATAAGAATGTATTTGTTATGCATTAGTTATTTGCTCCATACTGCAAAAGATTCCAGATCCACAACCAGCAAGGATGTTTCTTATACATGTAGCCTTGATTTTAGCAACTTCACTGAGTCGACGATTGATGGAAAATAATGTTTGTTGGCAATTGATTCTTTGCAACATTTTGCCAACTCAATCTTAAGCTTATTGTGGCATTAGCTTTGTTG
Source organism: Brasenia schreberi (assembly GCA_036023115.1). Lineage (NCBI taxonomy): Eukaryota > Viridiplantae > Streptophyta > Magnoliopsida > Nymphaeales > Cabombaceae > Brasenia > Brasenia schreberi. Next base: position 7,146,260 of record JAYKKT010000091.1, read on the forward strand.
ACTCCTCAATTCTTTCTTAATATGTGCGTCTTTTGTACCAATACTGCATAAAGAAAGGCGTCATGGCTGTGGATAATAACTAGTTGATGACTTTTGTGCCAGTACTCCTCAATTCTAGTTTTTTAGGAATCTTCCTTATGAACAAATTTTCTGGAGCTGATAAGATCTATTTTATAGAGGCCAGTCCTTTTCTTATACTTGTACCTTTCATTGTTTTCTTAATATTTGTTTATGTTTGGGGAAAACATCGCCTGTGCACTGTGTTATACCGATTATGGAAATCCAGCATAAATGATGCTCATGTGGATGAATTTGATACTTTTACCAGCAAGAAGAGTCTTGACTCTCCTGGCTATGGCTCAACTCCAAAGAACCATCATCAGCTTCGATGGCCCAGGGCATGAATATCTGGTACTTCAGCTTGCCTCTCAAGAAAGAAAGAAGGAAGAAATGCCCCGCAAGCATCACATTCTGAATATGAGAAATATTGTAAATTTGACCACATTATTGGACTTTGGTTTCCTTATCATGAATGATAGGCAAGTTGGGGGTTAGGCAGACCAGAAGAGATACACGGACCCCTTGGGTTTCGATCTCAGGACCTTCAACTGGAAGGTTCTTTCTTTTAGTCTGGACACCTACACAGGAGAGCTTAGCTCCTTGTGTAACAGTTGACATTCTTATGAAAGGCTGTGTTGGTAGTTGACATGTTTTTGCTCAGCCACATAAGCTTGGCCTCTGTTCATGAGCACTGTCCCATGATATTGTATTGGATCAGGTCTCCAATAGCTTGCCAAATCACCTGCTACGATGCGCAGGCGCACAGACGTTTCGTGTTTCAAAATGAAACAGGAACCCGAAACATGCACAAAAATGTTTTGTCAGAGTTTCATGTAGACAAAACACGAAATTTTCCTTTTGAGAAAGCAGCTAACTAGTATTCCCATAAGCTCTCTTAGTAAGTGGGAGGGCTTCAATTTGAATCTCGATGCTACTTCTTTTTCGTGTCACCATTTTGTTTTTCACGTTTTTACACTAAACCTGTGTCTCCGTTTCCGTGCAACACAAATAGGTACCATTGGTGTTCTCAAGTGCGTGTGACCGTGAGCCCCCGAGTATTGTCAAATATCAACCACGTCATCGGCTTGCTTACTCTCATTAATATTAAATTGCACTTCTCTTTTCTTCTTTGTGTATGTAAGCATCCCGTGTTAGTTGTGCGTTTGAACTGTGTTCGTGTGCGTGTCAACCATCTCTCTCTCTGACCAAACTTGGTAACCCTGCACTTGGCATTCAGTGAAGCTTGTGTTGGGTAGCCCCAGAGTCGAAACCTGTACCGTGTCAAAAGTGAAAGCTAAGCCTCCGAAGCAACCCAAGGGCCATTTTGACCAGCGCGTGACTCGGCTCGCTATGAACCAATCGGCGACTTTCGAACTAGACACAGGCTGGTTCGTGGATGGTTGGAGCTCAGTTTATACTTTATTTAACAATTTCATAATCTCTTAAATTTTAAATGCCATCAATTCGGACCCTATGGATTCAGTTTAGGGTTGTTGATATGGGCCGGATCCATGTGAAAAAACTTTCCCATTGAACAGCCTTCCATCTGGATCATGGCCACGTTCATATGGTTGTGCCCCGTCCATACAAATAAATTCAAAACATCTGGTTGCGTTCGTGTTGACCTGTTTTCAATACCACGGAATGTCCCGAGGCCTGAAAGGCAAAGCTGCTGAAAAGAAATAATCTCCGTTGGGAATTCACAAAATTCTGACACGAACACGAAGCAGTAGCTGTTACCTGATCCTTTTCAACGGGCCACTGGCAGCTTCTGTTTTAAAATCCGCGGACGGAGACAAAGTTCAGAATTCGGGCCCCATAGAATAAAAAATCCAAATTGCCATGTAGGGTGCCAGCTTCTTTAATTGCGCGCGGCCCACCGAGCAGCCTCCGCTACTTCAGCAATCAATGGCTGACAAACGGCTGCACGCGCCAGCCAGCGCCTCCGGGATGACCGAGTTTGCGTAGTATAAATCCTCAAAAATTTCTCCGTTCCCAAATTCGAGCAAGCCAAAGAGAAAATCTTATGACTGAAAAGCAACTTCCGGCAGCAGAAATTACCCATCTCCAGCACCCCAACAGAGGAGCTGTCCTCGGTCTCGGATTTTGGTGGTCGCAAGAAGTTCAAGGAGATTAGGCATCCAATCTACCGTAGAATGGCGAAAGGTGGGTCTGCAAGGTCCCATAGCCCAGCAAGAAGTCGAGGATCTGACTTGGGATGTATGATATCCGACTCCGAAGATGAGGGCGCATGCATAGCAATATTGGTTATGCGTGGCTCATACAGGTCGACTGTACGAAGAGAACCACCAAGAAAGGAAAGAGAGATTTCTAAAGATATCGAGATAATTTTTGGATTTTAACAGGAGCACAATCGTAATAAGGGTGTGTGGTTATCAATCCTCTACCTAAAATTATATACATACATGAGTGTAGGGATAGAAGTGTAGGTTATACCTAAAATTATGTCCGATCTATCTAAAATGTTGCATATAAATGCGAGAAACTACTTACCTTTGATTGTTCCAATCCCTCGGAAGGCAGTTCGTTGTAGTTATAAATGGACATCTGACGTGGTCCATTTTACAAATATCATATCAATCAAGATATGATTTGCAGACTATCAACTTACTGAAGAGGTGGAATTTAAATAGCAAATCATTTTTTATCAAAGGTCCTACACGAGAGAACATGAGTTGTTAAGTTCCTCTTCATCCTAGATTCTTCTTTACAATCATCATTCATCTCTTTGATCGAACAATTTGCATTTATAAAACAAAAGTAAAAACAACTTTTTCAAAAAAACATTTAACAAATTATATTTTATAAATTTACTTTTTTAATATTGGTTGTTTGATGAAAGAAAGAAATTATGAAGAACTAACAACTCTCGTTTTCACGGTCTGTATATACATTTGCATGCTACAATATGGACTGAAACATAACATAAAGTTTCGTAGAAGTTAGAAGTAAAACGAGCCTTTAGGTTGGTTTATATAATATTTTGAAACACCATTTAATGACTTTCACAACCCGGCACGTTCATATTCAGGTACAATGGTTTTGATGAACCGAACACGAACAAGCGAGGGACGAGCTGAACCAAGCCAAACTATGAGATGCTCGATTCGTTCTGCCACCCTTATTCATAACACGATTCATCAATATATTACTAGTTAGTCTATATTATGTTTTTGCATGTGTATCGTGTGAACGTCGTCTGATGCAATTGACATTTTGTATAAGCAAGCGCTTCAGCTTTGGCGTGAGACCCCTTCCCTCTCTCTTAAGGCAGATTCTCTTCTTCTCCTTCTCCTTCTCCTTCTCCTTCGGCTTGGTCGCGGACGTCAACTACTCTCTTTGTTTGTTACTAAGTGGGAAAGATGCAAATTGCTTATTTCAGAGCTTCGTCTTCTCCCGTACTTCTTTCTGCTCTCATCTTCCCTCCATTACCTCTTTTAACTAGAAAGACAGAGAGGGGAGGGATGGAGAACAGTAGAGAGGGAAAGAGAAGCCTGAGCTTGACCCAGTTTTCGGCTGAGCTTATAGCCCATGGTTATACTGTTAGTTCTTTTTTCTTTATCAAAGAGCATAGAGAGGACAAGAATGACTACACATGTGGATGTGCAGGTGTCGGGTCAAGCTGAGCTCGAAGAATTATCTTCCGTCTATCTTTTCATACGAAAAGTTTTGTTGTAATGGTCAAATAGATCATGAGAATGGTTATGGGAGAAGAAATATATTGTTTGGATTAGATCTGAAATCTATGATCCATCGTATTTACTATAAAATGGGATTAGAGATTCCCTATATATGTATTTACTATACATATATATGTACATTAATAAATAAATAAACAAATATATATATATATATATAGAGAGAGAGAGAGAGAGACGATTTCTATGATAAACTAAAAAGTTTGAAAGATTTGATTGTGGGTTCTTGGTGTCATGATATATGATTGAGAAGAAAAGTGATCAGCAGTTGGTGGTGATTATTTACTACAGGCGCATATTCTTTTTGGTTCAACGATTGTTGGGTTGTCATTGTTGTTACCTCCAATGATCTTAATGTTAAAATTAATGCTAATTGATGGGTGAGTTAATTAAACCTATATGCATTAATTGTATTTAGTTTTTGATAAGTTATTTTTAAATATTCATTTGATACATTGATAACACTCGTGAGTCCGACCTAGGCTTGAGTTTGATTTTCGGAAGTATCTTCGGTCTATCTTTTTTGTACTAAAAGTTTTGATCTAATGGTCAAATGTATCTATATGAAAATAATTACACGACAAAGAAGTGTGTTAGTTAGATCAAATTTGAGATTCATGATCCATCATTTTACTACGAAACGAGATTAGGGTTCTCTAATCCGCACTTAACGAAACCACACTCTCTTCTCCTGTCTTCTGCACTATGCATTTTTTATCCTCTACCTGCAATGACTACTTCCTACTTCTTATTGTGCCTCCTCTCTCCCTCTAAGGCAATTGAGGCGTGGTCGAGTTCATCTTAAATTAGGTACATGCTCTTGTCGTGTGTATGATTTATCATAGAAGAATAGCGTAAGAACCCTACAAAATAAATAAAAGGGCATTGATTTCTCTAAGGCAAGTATGTAAGAACGGCTCATGCAAATAAGTTCTTTTGCTTGACGGTCTGTGTATGGCTTTTTTTAGATCTATGTTTGTTCTTTATTTGGGCATTTTTCTGATTGTTGTATATTCCTTATTTATGTATGTATTCCTACGGTGTTTCTTAATAATCTTAGAGAAATCATTATCCGTAGTGAATATGTCTTCATCTCCTACCCTCCGATCGAAGGTCAATTTGACCTTGATGACTGAAAAGTTTATCGACCCTCACTTTAAATATAGACAACAACTTATGAAAATTTGGTTGATTATATTACAGTTGAATACCTTTTATCGAGTCGAATTGTCCCCCGCTTGATGATACTAACTCTAAAAGCTCGAATAAATTTGTCAAGTGGAAGAATACCTTGTACTGTTTTTGTATCTTATCAGTATTGTCAAATGTGTTGTTTGACATTTATAGTTCTTCTTGCTCCATGATAGCGAAAGATCTATGGGCTGCCTTAAATATGAAATACAATACTGATGACCTTAGTCTTGAAAAGTATTTTTTTACTAAGTTCTTTAAGTATCAAATGGTAAAGAACAATTATGTGATCTAGGAGACACATGAGTTCCAGTTTCTATGTCACGGTTTGAAGGAAGTCAAGTTGGAGCTTCCGGATAAATTTATTGTTATCTATATTATTGAGAATTTTTTTAAGTCTTACGAGGGTTTCAGCATGGATCTTAAGTATAAAAAGGGTAAGATGACCCTAGAATAGTATCCCTAGGCTCAACCAGACGGTTGAAAAGCAAGAAATTGGTATTCCTAAGAAAAACAAGCAAAGTAGAAACCAAAGAACAAGATCGAAAAGAAACCTAAAAATAAACCGTACTGACTTTGTAGTCGGGTTGGGCATTGGGTTATGAATTGTCCTTCATAGAAATATAAGAAACCTATGGTCGTTGAAAGAATTATAGGCAACATGATAATCAATGTAGATACATCTATATTTCTCTTAAAACCTATGCCGTTTCTATTTATAAGTCATAGTATTGGATTATAGATAATAAGGCTAATGTACACATTTGTGATAACTGGTCTTTGTTTTTGTCTTACCAGGCTATTTGTTGCAAAACTATGACCTTAGGAGATCATTCCACTGCTGAAATTAATGGCATGTGGATTTGGAGTTTCTCTCAGAAAAAGGTTTTCACTCTTGAATGAGTTAGGCATATTTCTACGATTAACTGAAATATCCTCAATAGTGTACTTTTAGTTAGGAAGGGGTTAAGGTTAAATTGTAAATATAATAAAGGTATAATTAGACGACTTAGTACTTCATATTTCTTTGGAAATAGCTATTTGTGTGATGTAGATTATCTGTTTAAGATTCATACAAAACTAGTTACTCATTCTTGTATGAGTTTTAACGTTAATAAAGCTTTTACTTCTACTTCTTCTATTTAGAACATTGAATCATATGATGTATGGCATGCTAGGTTAAAACATGTAAATTTTGATTTTATGAAAAAATGATGAACTTTAATCTTATTTCTAAGACGGTTATAGATTGAAAATATAAATATGGTATTTGTGTGTAAGCGAAGCAACGTAGGAGACTTTTCTATACAATTGATAGGAAATCTGCAATTTTAGATTTGGTGTACACTCACATTTGTGAATTCAATGAAATGACAACTAAGGATAATAAAAGATACTTTATTACATTTATTGATGATTACAATAGATATTGTTATATTTACTTATTGAAAAATAAAGATGAAGTCTTAAAAAAATTTAAATCTTTAGAAATGAGGCTCAAATGTAAACTTAAAAGATACTTAAACGATTAAGGTAAGATAGAATAGGGGAGTATACCTCAAATTTTTCAAGAATACTTTCAAAATAACGGTATTGTTCACAAGGTTACTGCTATGTATTCACCTTAGTCTAATAGAATAGTTGAACAAAAAATAGAACTTTGGTGAATGTTTTACTTCAAAGTTCTAGGTTACCTACCTACATGTAGGAGAAATCTTTGAATACTTCTCATATTCTAAATAAAGTTCTTCATAAGTATAAGAAAAGTAGTCTTTTTGAATTTTGACATGATCGAAAGAACAATCTCAAACAACTGAAAGTGTAGGCGTGTCTTGCAAAAATACTTATCTCTAAATAGAGAAAGAAATTAAGACATGAAACTGACAATTTCATATTTGTAGGTTATGTGGAGACAAGTTATGTGTAGAGATTCTTGGTTATACGATCTCACATATCTTGTATAGATATCAACACAATTTTTAAACTTTATGATACTACATTCCTTGAGAATGTGTTTCTCTTAAAAATTTGAGTTCCCCAAAGTATATCTTCTAGAGATCATATCCCTACTATTGGTTCAATTTTCGATATATAAAATGGATGACAGATGTAGGGGTGACCATGATTGTGTTATTTTCAAATAGATAACTTTGAAGAAATAATTGAACTAAGGAGAAGTATACGGCTTAAGAAGCAAAAACTTTGGAAGATCGTCACCTTCAATGTCGAGGATGGTCCTATCAGCTTGGCTATGACCTTACATGAAGTTAAGTTTTTGAAAGGAAGTTGTTAATGATGAAATTCAATCAATTCTTTCCAATGGTACTTGAGAATTTACGAGTTTGACTCTTGATTGTTCTAATGTGAGTTGCAAATGGGTTTTTAAGAAGAAAACTGAATGTAGACAATTAATAAGTAAAAAACCATATTAATTACCAAGAGGTACATATAAAAAAAAGGAATAGATTATTTTGATACTTATTTCCCCATTACCCTGTCATTGTTGTTACCTCCAATGATCTTAACTGGGAAACTGTTCACAGCGTGAAAGTGTGCTCATTAACCTCTCTCTCTCTCTCCAATATGGAACGTCCATTTTCGGTGATGGTTGGGAGTTGTTTTTTCTTTAAAGATTCTGAAAATTCCATCATGAAGTAAAAAGAGCAGCCGTTAATCACCATGATAGACAGTATTCCAACCGTAACCTTGAAGTTGAACACAGAAATATACAAATGCAAGCTCAAGTAATGATAGCCTAATTTTCCAGATATTATGCTTTATGTTTTCTCTTCTTGATTAATACACGCATCAGACAACCACTTGGAGTTGCAAATGCATTTTCTTTAAGTACTTGTTTTAATGAAGCAAGTCTTGTACCATGCTTTATGAATTTTTTATCAATGGGTTGTTGACGAGGGTTCCATGGGTTAACTTTTCTAATGCATAAATGGTCAGCTCATCGATTTTAGAGTCTAAAGTCTACAGCTTGGTATATATATATAAAGAGAGAGAAAGAGATAAATTAGTCATAATAATTCATGCTCTAATCTAACCGTTCAATATTGAAGATCAAAGATTGAGATCTCTACATTAAAAATAAAAAGTACTTACTACATTTGTTGTATCTAAAAGCATATAAAGGTACTTTTTTTCTTAAATTTGAATTTCAAACTATTAGATTCTTAACAATGGTTAAGTAATGGATTGATGTATGTGTGGACTATGCTTTCTTTCTCTTCCTCTCTATATAATCTAGGTAATCTCAGAGATTAATTGCACTAGATTGGATTCAAACCCACTAAGCTCAAACAAGCATAGAAAACCGAGCTTGAGCTTAAAGAAAAAAAACTAACCGTAAGATATAAGCTCAGCCGAAAACCGGGTCCAACTCAGACTTCTCTTTCCCCTCTTTGTTGCTCTCCATCCCTCCCCTATGTGTCTTTCTAGTTAAAGGAGGCAACGGAGAGAATATGAGAGCAGAAACAAGTACGGGGAGAAGCCGAAGCTCTGAAACAAGCAATTTGCATCTTTCCCACTTTAGTAATAAGCAAAGAGAGTAGCTGACATCAGTGACCAAGACGAAGGAGCAAAAGAAGAAGAAAATTTGCCTTTTAAGAAAGAGGGAAGGGGTCTCACGCCAAAGCTGAAGCGCATGCTTTTACGAAATGACAATTGCATCAGACGACGTTCACACGATACACATGCAAAACATAATATAGACTAACTGCTAATATATTATTGAATTGTGTTATGAATAAGGGTGGCAGAACGAACCGACAAGCTCATAGTTTGTCTTGGTTCAGCTCGTTCCTCGCTTGTTCGTGTTTGGTTCATCAAAACCACTGTGCCTGAACATGAACGGGTGGGGTTGTGAAAGGAAAATATTATATAAACCAACCTAAAGACTCGTTTTACTTTTAATTTCTACGAGACTTTATGTTATTTATCATTTCGTGGTGTACAAACGGATATATAGAACCATGAAAACGAGAGTTGTTAGACTTTCATTGATGCTAGACTCTTCATGATAATTTATTTCTTTCATCAATCAACCAATATTAAAAGTAAAATTATAAAATATATTTTGTTATTTTTTTTTTTTGAAAAAGTTATTTTTACTTTTCTTTTATAAATGTAAACGGTTCGATCAAAGAGATGAATGATCTAGATTGTTAAGAACAATCTATGATGAACAGGAACTTGCTATTGGGGTTTCACCCTTCAAATGGTTCCCTGTACTGTCTTGATTAACTTAAATAGCTCATAGGACAGCGATTTGATTATAGTCTTTCAGTCCCAAACTTGGAGCCTGTCCAGATCACATTGACTGTGCTCAATTCAGCATCACCTATACATGACCCATATGATTCCCGAACTTGACCCGAGGAAGTTGTAGCTTATACAGTTTGGGTTCGCAAAGTCTCGACCAGCGAAACTTAGGAATTGAAATCGAATAATGTTGCCGTTGTATTAACCGAGAGACTTAGAAAAAATTAACATATTCTCGTTGGTTCACCGTTGATTCTATAATTCATGAAGGCACTATTATAAACCGAAGTAACAAGTTTTTGGATCTTTTATTGGGTCCAATAGGTAAACTCCATTGTGGGATTCAAGGAAACAACAACTCGGCCATGCCTTACTGTTGACTTGACAAGGTTCAGTTGGCTTTCTCTATTCGGAAAAACTGCCCACCATTGCTTGCTTGGTGCGGCAGTAAGTTTCTAGTTCTTGAACCCTGAAACCTAGAGATTTGAATGGATCGGGTAGATCCCACATCCGATCCGACTCTAAATCCAATTAGTCAGATTCTGCAATTAATTACCATTCATGTCGGATATATCCAATTGGATATCCAAATCTAATTCTGGATCATTTTGTGGATTCAAATGTATCCTTCCATGTCATATGGGAACACCATTATCCTAATATCCAATTACCAGATTTGGTAAAATTATATTCGACCCAATTACATCGAGTACACAACAGTCATGCAAACTTGGTTTTGCTTAAAAATGATGATTCTGAAGAGTAATGTGCAAGAAAATAAAGAAGCATAGGTAAGAATGTATGGAAAACTAGATTTTGAAAGTATTAAAAGAGGTAGAGGAAGACTACAAAAGTATTGGAAAGAAACAATAAAGAATGATCTAGTTTATGATGAGTTGCTAACATGGCACATGATAGAGCTTTGTGGAAACAAAGAATACATATATTCGACCCCGTCTAGTATGAGAAAAGAATTAGTTGGTGTTAGTTGTTGTTTGTTATTCGAGCGATGAAGGAGTTAAAGTTAATCTGCTACAAGAAGTCGAACAATTACCCAAGGACCCAAAACTATTGGATCTCACAAACATATGGGTAAGGAAGGTTTGGGTAAAAATTGGTAATCTTTGGAGACCACACCATGAGAAGAATTGCCATCTAATTCTACTTTCTGTACACATACATGTAAAATGGCAAGGGGGCAGGTCAAAGACGGGCATGCCGATACCCAACCCCATACTCTAACCTCATTTTTTTGCCTTGTACCCAGCACATTACCGGCGGGGAGGGGGGGGATATATATAGGGTGGAGTATGTATATGGCTATGGGTCGTCAGGTGTGGATATCGGGTCGCCTGCCACTTATTAGATCCAGTCATGTAATCCACATTCTACATTTTTGTCCAAAAATGGGGTTTAAATTCGGGTTACACCCGAACACAACCCAATTGTTTTTGTGTCACTTTTGGATGGACAAGGAACACAGATTTTCTGGGTCATGTTCATGCCATGTCATTTCGTGTTCATGTAAACAGGTCAACCTGAAATATAACAAGTTTTTCTTCCTAACACGAACTCTTCGTGTCACGTTCGTCTCAGGTTTTCGTTTGTGCCTCAAAATGACTCGAATATATACACTTTTGCTTATTAAGGCACTAACATGATCGTCATGCTACTCTCTGCATGCAAAGCATGCTTGCAAGAAATATCATCCTGAATTCAGCAAGAGATCTTCAAATCCTTTCAATTTGGGCGAGCAACCAGCGAGGTAGCAACCCATAGAAGGGAATACAGACTGAATTCTGATCTCGGCTAACCTCAATCCATGAGATCAATCAATAACTCATGCACCAGATATTGTATAACTTCTACCTCCATCTCCAATGCAATCTCTCCTTCACCCATCTTAAATTTCCTCCAATCTTGGGTCCTTTCCATTTCCTTCACGCAGAACTCTTTGCTCTCGTCGGCTTCATTTCGCTTTGCCAGCCACTCTTTTATTCTTCCACTCGCGATTTTAAACAGTTCACCTTCCTCCAGCTCGCAGCCAAATCTTAGCTCTTCACGGAAGACGTCGAACACCAGCAATTCGAAGGATTCCCACTTTTCTTTCACAGGTACATCCAAGATACCATTGAGTATAACAGTAATGCTTCCCTCGATATCCTCTATGCCGTCCTTCGGATCCTCCACACTATTGCTATCATAGTACTCAGTGAAAGTTCCTGAATCTTCATCTGAGGATTCACATTCTAGTGATGAGAACCGTTTCTCAAGGTTGACAGGATCGAGTTTAGTAAGAGTTTCGAATCGACCGATCTTCTCTAGCAGCTGCTGCTTTCTCCCTGCTCAACCAATGCTATCAATTATCAGGCCTAACATACACAGACTAAGAAACAACCCATTTTAAAATATCAAACTTATTTTGTGTCTCCAAACAATTAAGAAGCATAGAAGAGAAAGGAGTATTTTAAGATTTGCCACATACTCTCCAAGTTCATAAGGAGCTTCTCGAATGATAATGATGTGACTTGTTCATCTTCTTCAAATGGAAAGTCAAGAACAGAAACTGGACTGGATTGCTCCTCCTCATTTCCTTCGACTGAAGAGTATATGGATCCATCATCCACAGCTTCTAGTTGCTGGATATCAGTTTGCTGTTTCAAATAGTTACTGTCAGTAGTTTGATAGCTGAATTTGAAAACTAAACTCAGATATTATGTTATATTACTAGATAGGCAATCTGAAGCTGCATTGCACCCTCTTAGTATATCATTTAGGTCATGTTTGTCGCACTCTTGTACTCTTCATTGGGTAAAATTTTTCCATGGAATATGAAATTTTTTCATTTGGACAAGTTTTCCCATGCACCATCAGGGTTAGCTCTGTTAGTAAATTAGGGTGGATCCTTGGCAAAGAAACCCTCAAAGCTGGTGGGTCAAAGAGTCCATTAATAAGGCAATCGCTCAATCAGAGGTTTGGTGACTCCTGCATGAAGAAGGCAATTATTTCATCCTCAGAAACATTAAAAGAACTGCTATTTTCAGACGATTTAACTGGCAAGATTTGGATCAAGTTATTAAAGAAAAGCGAGCAGGGTATATCATATCTTGCTAACTGAAACGAATGCAGTTTATTTCATGTGAAACCCTACCAACGCTGAGAAGGAATGGTAGCCAGTAACCACCATAGTAGATAACACATCCCTCAACAACTATGAATGTGTAGGCAATGTAATAGACCTCTAGCTATGGCTGTTTTCATCTCCTTGCTTCAGTAACCTTGAATTTTGATGCTAAAATGTCAGGAAAATCTAAAACCTATCAAATCAGAGATCTTGGAAATGACCATGTGCTTCTGAATTTGTAACATCACCATCGATGCCCGCCATGTGGCAAAGGCTGCATTCCATTCAGGATTGATGATAGCAGCAGCATAGATTGATGGAAGCATTTCAAAATCAGAAACTTCAACTGAATTCCAGTTTACTTCATACTGTCTAAATCCCATGCCGAAAAATCTACCAATCAATGGCAAATTCTACAACTCGTTTCAGCGATCATTCGCTTAATCAAGATTAATGAAGGCCTAGCGCTAGCTGCCAAAGTAGTATATGCTCACTATCCTAACAGAGAAGCACAATTATGTGGTAAATGGCACACTACCATGCAAGGAATTCAGAAGAACTAACCAGATGAAAATGACCACATTCAAGAGAAATGAAAATCTAGGACGACTACTGTTCTTGCATTAACCCTCATTATTTGCTTCAATAGAAGCAAATTTCACACTAATGATCTGTTTCAGTATAGGACCCAAAAAAATTCTATAAAGTTCATCAGCTCAAATTATTATTTCCATAAGTCAACTCACTAATAGAATAACAATTGATGAAATGTCAGACATAGCACTAGAAAGTATTTATGACAGTTAGTGTTGAGTTGGACACGAGGAAAGTACCGTGTTGCGTGTTGGAGTGTCCGACACCGGTGCATTACCGTGTTAAACGTGTCTATCTGGCATAGCATAGCGGATTGAAGGGGCCATTTCAGATTCTGAATTACAGGAAGGACTAAGTTTTCAACGCAAGAAGGCTGCTCTAAAATCCAAATACTGTTCATGTATTGACATTGAAGATAAATTCCCTTTCACCATGCCCCAGCAAACCAATATGCTTTAATAGCAAGGTTGGTTATCAGAGTCTTCGGCACAGTGAATATTCAAGCCTAATCTAATATCACATACTACTGTTCTTCGATAGAAAACAAAAACCTCATAAACAACCACATGCAAACTCATTGACCACCCTTTAACATCAAAGACCACCCAGACACAAGTTCAGCATTCCACCAAAACCAAGCCTTTTTCCACACCAAGGGTCAGCTTTGGGATACTAAGTCAGCATTGAGCTCGATATTAGCATTCAACTAAAGAAAAACATGACCATGTTTGGCTATTTATATATATATACTATGTCACACGGGTGCGGGATACGACAAATTTCAAAAATTTTGGATACGATGACACGGCTAGAGTATATAATATTATATATTATATATAATATTCAAGCTACAACAAGTGAGACATCAATTAACATAAGTATATGATAATAGCAAGTACACAACTTTATATTAAAGCAAAACACATAAACCGTAAATAACTACTAATTTCATCATAATACACAAACCAATCTTCACATATCCAGACCCATTTATTCAAAAAGACCCGAACTTCAAAATCGATACCAGATTTTGAAGCATGGAATATCCACACAAAAGGAAGTGAAGATGATCCATGTTGAGATATTTTTCTATATTCATCGGTGGAGTTTCATGGGAGATGATGGAAGACAAGCTCAAGGAGCATTTTGAAAACTATGGTGAGATAATTCTGGTGGTCATCATGGGAGATAAGGTCACGAGTCGACTAAGAGGATTCGGTTTCATCGTATTCGCGGATTACTCCCTCTTTGATCGGGTTCTTTATGATAAATACAACATAGACGGCAAAACCATGAGTTACAAAAAAAAATTAAAATTTTTTTTTGCCATGCCGCACCGACACGGTGTCGGTGTCACACCTGTGTCGAGGTCGACACTCCACCTATTAGAAGTGTCTATATGACTTAGTATATATAGAGAGAGATTGGATCTGCCCACCTCCACTCATGGTAATAAAAATGCCTTTTTCAAATCCTTTAAAAAAATTAAATTACACTCATTTCACGTAAAAAACAATGGGTAGGCATGAGTGGATACGTCGAACGTGAGCACAAGATCCTTTTTGCACACACACATATATATTGAATTCTCAATTTATTAAAGCAGTAACCAATGAAAGAGGTTACAGTAGTTTGGCGGACAAGTAGGTTCTCATCTGTCGGTAAGACTTATGGCAATGGAAAATCGATATAGCAGACAAACAAGTATGCGGCAGGTAAAACAATGTCAATGATACTAACAAAAATGAATGCAACAATTAAGACGAATAAACAGTGACAATTGAGAACGAGGGGGAATCCCGTCACTGATGAACAGAATGGGCATGAAAATTTGTTGAAAGAAAATGCACGACACTGAAAATAAACCAGGGCGGGTAAACTAGACATGGCCCGTTTTCAACTGGGCCGGGCCAAGAACCGGTAGGAACTGAAACCAGCTAAACCGGACCCAAAATGGAAGATCGCCCGGTACTTTTCGTGGAACTGGAACCAGTTAAAACAAAATTGGCCATGCAAGAAGAAGACCCTAAACGACTAAAACCATCAACCTGAACAGCTGACAGATATGGCTGGTAAATGAGCCGAGCGGCTTCTAGTTTGGCTAATTCCTCTCATGCTTGACTGTGGAAGCTGGTTAAATGACACTTTTAACATTTTCATGTATCGAAACTCGGCATAGACATGTCTGGTTTGGAACTGAACCAACGTTTTCGACATGAACCGACTGGGCTGGAGACTTGTCAAATCGGACCCAGTATCAGAGCTGAACTAGGGACCTCTTTGGCTTTGGTACAGGCCCGTCCCACCTTCCATGGAACCAAAACTGAAATTACTTTTCTATTTTTTCCCGATTTTGTATTCTTTAACACTTTTCATGGTTAAGGTGAAACTGGAACTGAAACTGCCAGTTTTGAACCGAAACCAGAATTGAACGAGTCCAGGTTCGGTTTTCCGTTCCTGGTTCCGAGCAATAACCAAACGGCAATTTTGGAACCCGATTCTGGTTTACCGAGAGCCCCAGGCAGATTCTTGCTCAACCATGTTAATGAACAGACATAAAAATAGGGGATTGAGAAATTTGTCACTTGGTTCAGCTGCGCTCATACGAGTATGGCGAGCAAAGATTGCTCGATTCGTTTGGCTCATTTACCAACATTGGTGAAAGATAAGGTCCCGGATGATAAGAAAACAGTAAAGATAACGAGAGAAGGAGATACAGTGTAGGAAAATTAACTGACCTCGACGGAGTCCAATTCTCGTTGGTGAATTGGATTCGCATGCAAAGGCTCCACCATTTTTACTTCGTCTCCTTCCTTACTTTGGTGATTTAGTAAAAGCATTTCATCTTTTAATTCTTCAGCATCACGAGAGAGTCTGCTGAAAGACCGGACAATCGACGAACAGTAGCTCTTGTTCCCGAACTCAGACCATGTATTACTCGTCTCTGAATATGAGAATGAATTCGTGGCTCCAAATCTAGAATTACAGTATTGATTGCATGCGACGTCTTCTCCCCCGAACGATCTCCACTGCACGATATCACGAACCCGCGTCGGAGATTCGACCTTTGATTTGTTATAGTGGCTCAGCAGAGAGATTTTCCTTATGGCCACAGACAGTCCCCGCGAGAGGCTTGCTTTAACATGGTGGGATTCCTCAATACAATCTACCCTTTTGAGGATTGAGCTTAGTTTGTTGATATGATACTTTTGGACGACGATGGTGCTTTGTCCCTGTTGAGATGAAGAACGGGTGGAGAAAGGAAGAAGCTTGGAAATGGCTTTCACCAGTGCCGGCTTCGAGGGAACGATTCCCATCCTTTTTCGTGCTTTTTGGTCGTTTTCCCACCCCATTTCAAGAAGATACCTCATGGTTGTAGAGGATTCAGTGGAATTTGGACGGTCGTGCTTGCTTCTCTTTGTTATGCTATCATCTCTCAAGAAATCTTTCAGCATCAATTGCCTTTGTTTTTGCTCCATGGATTCCCCACTTCGTAGTTTGAGAGTCTTCATGATCTTCCTGTTAATATAATGAAGCCACTCTTTGGGAGGAAGACGGTGAGATCAATATATGTCAATGCATCAATTGAAGTTGCAATAGTTGGCCAGATTGTGGATTCGTGATAGGAGTCGCAAGGTCTTAAGCAAACCAGGGAAGAACCAAGATGCAATTAATGGCGATCACTTCGGATTTTAGTAACAACCATGGAATTAAAGATGAAGTTGACGAAGTTTAGTAACCACCATCGGATTAATGGCGACCTCGACGGATTTTAGAAGCAAGTGCAATAGAGAAGTCTGAAGCAGAAAAACAAGGTGAGTTGAGACTCTGTCATCGACCAACTAATACTGGATTAGACCTACTAACCGCACCCTCTAAATGAATTAAAGCAAAGGACAGAAAGAAAATGTGGATGAAGACAGAATTAATGGTGTTAGCTGCTGATCAATGATAAAATAAAATTAAACGTTGTTCACGCGATAGAAAGCACTAACCCCACCACAAAGATTGACGATTTCATTTGCAGAATAAATGCAGAGATTCTAAATAAGCGTAAGCTCGTTTCCTATCGACAGGTTTGAGAAGACTTCGTCCTGCAAACAGTAAATCACAAATGCAGCATATCAGAGAGGCTGTCTCATTAGGAAACTATCGAAAGATGAACCCACTACAAAATTCCAAAGATGCACCAAATTTAAGAAAACGCTGTGCACTAGATGCCAGATTTTAAAAAGTTTGTTAAAGGGAAGAGCAAACACAAGCAGTGAAGCACGACATACTCGTGTCTTCCAGCAAAAAGAAAAGCTGACAGAAGTGATCATCGATTAGAAACAAAGCAGATCGTCTCTCGAATCGAAGAAAACTCGGAATTTGATTGTGAAGAATTTAGCATGAGGACCAATTCATGCACAGCTCTGGATGGCGGGAAGCCATGGCCGGAACAAGTTGAGATTTTCCAACGACAATGACGAACAGGGATTTCATGCAACCATTTGAGATAGATTTCCAATATAAGTAGGCTCGAGATCCCAAATGTGAAACCCAAATCATTCGCTAAAGCCCACATGAAAATGCCGATTATTGGTCATAGAAGACGAAGATACGGATATTTGAGCAAGAAGACAAGCACAAAATGCAGCGTTAACAACGGAAAACTGCTACAAAACTGACGGAAGCAGGAGAAAGAAGGGGAATTCAAGCGAAGTTCGGAGGAATGCTTAAGGAAATGGACAATGAGAGATGGAGCAAACTAAAAATTCATCAAAAACCCAAAAAAAAATCAGCGGGTTTCGAAGTCAGGCGATAGTGCTTAAGTAAAGCCGCACCGTACGAGAATTCAACCTTGCTTTCGACTTCGAAAAGACAAGCAGATTCTCCGGCGATAATGCAAAATAGCGATCCGATTTTGCTGAAGAAGGCATCAGAAGCGAGAGAAAGAAGTATGAACGAAGGAGGCGAATTTGGACACCTGAAGGACGACACAATTTATAGGGCTGAGAACCGCGCCCGCAGATTGGTGACGATGGCGCGACAAGCCGGAGAGGAGGTCCGCGGTTAGAAAAACTGAAGGGGTAAATAAGTGAGGCAAAACGGCCGTGAATTTTACAGAAACAGTTCACGGTTTAAGCTGTGGCTTCTTTTAACTGTTCAACCCTTGAAAAAGTGCACCCAAATGAGATGAGTATTTTTCCGACCCTCAAGCGAGTACTTTTGCAGCGGAAAAGCTATCGACGAGGCCGATGATGTAAGCCTTAGACGGTTTTGACAAAAGTGTTTGTGCACAAGCCTTATCTAATGTATATATTCTTTTCTTTCATTTTTCATATTCACTTATATATAACGGGCTTTTTCTTCCTCGGATGATTTATGTTATAGTCTTTTCTTTAAAGTCATTTTATTTTTATCCGAGAGATGCTTGTATCTTTTTCAAAAATAAAAAACAAATCTTGTCTGTAAATCTTATCTTTTATAAAAGTAACTCATAAAATCGGAGAAGAAAGCCCTCCAAACGACACTTGTAGCAGTCATACTATAAGCAACATACTCAGCTTCTTGTGTATGCAACGCTACACAATCTTATTTCTTGAAAGCCCAAAAAACAACACTACATTCAAATAAAATCTCTCTATATATATAATGAATTAGTTGCATAATATCTTTTGGTACATTGATTTTTAGACCAATTATAGATATTTAAATTAATTTAACATATATAATATATTAAATACAAAATACAAAAAAGTATGATACTTTTAGTTCAAATCTTTATCATTGATTTGAAAGATTGAATACTCAAAATGTTTGTACAAGATTATGTACTAAAAAATATTATATAACTCTTTCTCTATATGCATAATATACTCAAGAATAAATAGTTCATGCATACCTCCAATGGTGTACTCGTGCTCTCTATTACTTTTGAGACATGTATGTAACATGATTGCCTAAGCTCTGCATGGAGTGCATGTATCGATGCAACCTTCTCTTATATCAATAAAAAGAAATCAAGATTGATACGCACACACTCCTTTTACTATATAACTGTAATTTTTGTTATTTTCTCAAAATATCCTGGGTCATTTTCGAAAATTATAAAATTACAATTGACACTAACGAAACTGACCGTTACAAAAATTGGACTCACTTCCTACGTGAATCATTTCCAACTCTCATTTTCTTCCATATATCTAGCTATTCTTTACTTTCGGCTTCATTTTAGCCACATATTAGGAGATCTATAACTATTTCTACCAAAAAAGTGGATTGAAATCCGTCAAAACGATAGATTTGGGAATAACCGATAAGATAAAGGAGAGAAAGAAGGGATTTCCAATTTCTTGAGCCAATTCAAGATTTGATTCATCAATTTATCGAGGTATGTTGTTGATTTTATATTATTTATCAATTTTCATTCATTTTCAACATTTTTTTATGTTATTGGGCTCCAGAAAAATTTGGTTTTTGACATCATACAAAATAGAGACGCAACCCAAGCATGTCCCTCACTTTAAGTGAGATGTGCTTGGTTCACGTCTCCCACTTTAAGTGAGACATTATTAACCTAAAATAAATTTTTTATATACAAATATGGTTGATAGACACAAGTACGAGGCCATAACTTCACCACTTCATATAGGAGATGCAACAATGTGTCATATGAAAGATGCTCTCATAGACGATAATGAGAAGAAGAGGAAGTTGGTCCTTCATGTTACGAGGATGATACATCAACCTCAGGTACTAAAATGAATATTACAAACAATGAGGATGAGGGATATCTTTGTATGTACATGTATATTTACAGACAATACAAAAAATGATAATAGTTCATATACGTTACATAGTGGGTAGAGTCTGACCAGTGAAGAGGATAAATGTTAGGTCCGAAAATTGGGTTAAACTTGCACATCACAGTTGGTTGATTGGATATGTGAATTTACTATATGAGGTGATTGATCATTCACTGCTAATTGCTTTTATCGAGCATTGACAACCTGACATAAACAACTTTCATATGTTATGGGTGAGATGACTATCACACTTCACGATGTCCACGAGATACTTGATTTTTCAGTGGAAGAGAGCGAATAATAAAAATAATGTTATTTGTTGCATTAGTTAAGATGAACGATTTATCATGATAAGTCTAGAGATAGGGTGTCGATAAAGCTTATGAATATGTTGGCACATGATTATAGTAGAGTTAACAATTATGCATGGGGTGTAGCTACATTAGCATATTTGTATAGACAACTAAGGAAGGCATTATGGATAGAAGCACAATAACTTAGTAGACATACTTTTGCTTCACATAATAATATTTACTATTATTACTTGCATTATGTTTAGTTCAACTTTTTTATTCAAAAATTAATAAGTTATATGTTTTAATTGTAAGCATGGATTTATGAATATTTTCCAACTATCAAACTTGTTATATGATTAGAATGGCAGGATGGAAAACTATGAATACGTCGATGGATGGATAGTGTGTGTCACAGACAATCTCCTTCGATCAATATCTCAATATCATAAACAATTAGATTTGATGACGGCAAATTAGGTATTTTGAATGTTATATATTCTTACATGATATTTTGTATAATATAGATTGACTAACAATTATATAGTTTTACAAAATATATGGATTGTAATGGTCAGTTTCATCAGCGTCAATGCATCCTATTAGCAATAATTTGTTGTGCTGCTATATATAGTTCTAACAATTGTATTGTACAAGTTATCATGATATCACAAATGTATTAAATTTGTTGTGGAGCCTTATATATTAGATCACATAGTTCGTTAGTTTTGTTAGCATCAATGCATCCTATTAGCAACAATAAGACCTACATTGCAAAGAGACCTTTGAAAGGTATAATATAACCCACGTAATGCTACCTGAGAAGTTCAACGCTTACATTGTTTTGAGTTTGAGCATTTTCGAGTCCCAACACTGTACGCATAAAACTTTTTGATTTTTAACACAATTTAACTAACATAAGCATTAATGGTAAATTTTTTTACTTGAAACAAAGAAGTATTTGCATTAAATTGTCGTGTTTTTATCCGAGATACCTTATATAGTTTATATAAACACGCTAATGTAACTTCACCATATACATAGCTGTCAACCCTCATATCAGGAGATTCACAAGCATTATGGACACCCCCTATTTCTAGACTTATCCTTATACAAAATGCATCCTAAGTGATATAACAAATAAAATAAAGTTTATTTTCATTACTCGCTCTCTTCCTTGCAAAATTAGTTCAAAGCACTTCAAACTTAATGACCCCAGACTTAATATAACATTATGAAGTGTGATAGTCATCTCACCTTGTGACATATGGAAGTTGTTTGTGTTTGGTTGCCAACGCTCGATAAAAGTAGTTAGTAAGACATGGTTGTCTGCTTGTCCAATTAACTCATTATGGTTTGCAAGCTCAACTAATTTTTCTGGTCTCACATTTGTACTCTTCATTAGGCAAACTCCACCCACAATGTAATGTGTACGAGTTGCTATTACTTTTCGTATTGCATGTAAATATATATTTACATAATACATTAAAATAGAGGGTATTGATATTAGTACGTGTATATAGAGTATTTACATAAACTTTCACTACGGTTTTAAAGTAACTATTCATCCCAAATATTATATGTAATGTGATCTTAAAAGCGTGGGAGTAATCCTAGCATATAAGGACATCCTTCATCCTCACTGCACTTAATATTGATCTTAATATCTTAGGATGATGTATCCTCCTTGTAACAAAAAGGGTCAAATTCTTCTTCTCCTTGTTGTCGTCTAAGGGGGTGTCCTTTATACAACACCATGTTGCATCTCCTAGATGAATTGGTATCATTATGACCTTGTACTCATGCTCTATCAACCGTATTTAAATATTAAAAAAAGTTATTTATGAGGTTGCTTTCAAAGTAAGAGACACAACTCAAGCACGTCTCATGAATCTATTTCGAATAGGTTCAAGAAATCTCAAAACCCTTTTTTCGATTTTGTTTTCAATTTTTCTAAAATCAACCGTTTCGACATATTTCAATCTATTTTTTGGTAAAAATCACTGTATACCCTACTACGTGACTAAAATGAAGTGGGAAGCGTAGCCAAAAATGAGAGTTGCAAGTCAATTCATGTAGGAAGAGAGACACCGTCTCATTTTATGTTGAAAATGCATTTTCATAATTATTAAAAATGTTCAATGGTATTTTGGTAAAAGCGAGAAATTTGGGTGTGTGTATAGTAAAAGGAGTGTGCACGTATCAATACTGTTTTGATTTACTTGTTTATTGTAACTAATTGAATTTGGATTTGAATTGTAATCATATCCAAATTCGCCCCATTGATCACAATCTTTTAATTTCTAGACTCCCAAATGAGCCCCCACTAATCTGGTGCAAGCATGGTTAGTCGGCTATGAGGTAAAGCTCTCCCAATGCTGGTTTTGTCAGTTCACAAAACTCAACTTGAACTCAAAACCTCGCTCGAACCAACCAAGCGTTGAACCCGTATTATATAGAGCAAGAATCCAAATGGAACCGATTTAACATAGGCTGAGGTCTGAGATTGGATCACGGAAAAAAGTTATGGAACCGATTTTTGATTACTTTTCTTGTTTCGCAAGCATAAGATTTTATATGTGCATAAATTTTCACTGATGTATCATATTTGCATATTGGATCCGCCATTTGGTTGGGACATCGACCAATGGTTGGGAGAGCTTATTTTTAAGGTTGACGTCCAAAACCTAAAACCGAACGAATCCTCATCCATAGATGGGGCGGTGGTTAATCGGGTCAATGGGCCTGGCCACTTTGGGTTTGTGTCAAAAGACTGTAAGCCGATTAGGTGTGGATCGTGTACAACCGTAGTCTTACTTCATCGGGTTTGGATCCATCCTGCCTGACCCAACTATATATATATATATATATATATATATATATATATATATATATATAAGAGAGAGAGAGAAGGTAGTAGATGTGCACACTCATCTATATTTAAACATGCTTAAAGATCTTTGATGGTTCGATCAAATAGTTGAAATTCAAATATAAAAAATAAAAAGTATATTAATACTTTTTACAAATTAAATATACTTAGTACATTTTAAAGATCTCGACCATTAATAATAAAAATCAAATAGTTGAAATCTTTAGAATAATTAGAACATAAATCAATACGTGCATGAACTATTCTCTCTTTATACACACAAAGAGCATGGTCCATGCATAAAACCATTTATGATTAAATCCTTCTAAACATCTTCACGACCGATTGATTGATGGATAATAAATATTTGAATTAAAAAAATATGTGAAAAGTACTATCATGATACTTTTCACCTTTTTAAATTTAAATATCCACGGTTCATAATATGAATGAGAGAAAGGATGGGTGCCAGTTTCATTGGGGTCCGAAATACGCACCCTACTAGATGGGGAGACTGTTGAATCTGAGAATCGGGACGACAGCAGGAAGAAACAAAGGCCCCTCGCAACCTACACGTGTCAGAATAACACGGGAACTTGTCCGAAATGTACACGTGGCCGAAGGACATCTAGGGGCTTTGTTCTTGAACTCAACCATTTTAAATTCCCAAAGAAGCACGGGTAATACGGTCAATAACCATTTCGTTTCCCCCTTACTCCTGCCCGCATATCTGAAAAGAGTGCGATTTTCCCCTTCAGTTTTCTTTCGTTTTTCGCATCGTGAGAGAGAGAGAATTCGGGGTTTGCTCGCCCAGACGTTAAATCGCGAGTCCCTTGCCTTCCGATTCCTTTTGGAGACTCGGACTCTTCTCTCGATCATGGAAAATCTTTAATCCCTGCAGCTTCTGACCTCCCTCTTTGCGATCCCGAATTGGACTGAGAGAGAGTTTCTTAACCGATCATAAT
The DNA here is from genome assembly GCA_036023115.1 of Brasenia schreberi. Lineage (NCBI taxonomy): Eukaryota > Viridiplantae > Streptophyta > Magnoliopsida > Nymphaeales > Cabombaceae > Brasenia > Brasenia schreberi. The sequence goes on from JAYKKT010000091.1 coordinate 7,170,138, forward strand.
CGTCCTGCTCGTTTTCCGGAGATCGGGGCGCCGCCGTAGTTTCTTCCCTATTGAGTACTTCTACGACGCCCAGGCGAGTGGTTCGTCCATTTGTTGCTTTCGTCGTGTTCCTCTTTGATCGATGTTTTTGTTTTCCTGTTAGCTTCGATCTTCTGGGGTTCTGATGAATTCTCTTCTTTTATTGATTATCTTTTCAGAGATTCTGGGTTGCGATGGTTGCGTCGAATAAAAGAAAATCTTTGCTAGTTTTCGTGTTTTCAACGTTTGGTTTCTGAGATGCGTTAGTGCACTTGGTTGACGCAATCATTCCTAATTTTATTTCTATTCATTTCCTTTGTAAGTTTCCTTTTTATGTTTACATGAGGGAGAAAAAGTCGCACTGCGTCGATCTTGCTACTCGGGTAGGGGTTTCTTTAATTACTCTTTCTATGTTCCCTATTTGCAAGTTAAGAATCATCGCACAGTGTTATTAAACCGTATAGCAAAACAGTATTTGTTAGGATCGCCCCCTTCATCATTGTGGCTGATTCGTCAATAAAGACAGTGCCCTGCATTAATCAAAGTGGGCCCTTTGTGGGTTGCCTGTGTAATCTGAAGTTGTAGAATCTTTGGCATCATATTCAACAATGGCTCATCCTAAGCAGAATAATAAGGGTTGCTTGCATCATCATCATCACCACGATCGCCATCATCTCCCTCCTCAATAATAGGCTCCTCTAATTCAAAGCCTTCCATATTCCATATCATTATCTTGAGTGTTTGCTTATGCCTCTATCTCTCTTCAGTTTTCATACTTTAGATTGATTGGAGACTCTTCTTCGATCCGCTCATCCAAAATATCAATATTTTTGTAGTCGATTGGGTCATATTACACCGTTCTTGCCCTTCTTGCATGCTAAAAAAATATAAGATAGAATGGAAGAATGTCATATTCTTAGAAAATCAGAATTCAAATAAATATGAATTATAGAGTAACTAACATATTACCTTTGCCTTAACCCATGTTGTACGCAATAAAAACCAAATCGTAAAGATGATCATGTTCTAATCCGTTTCTCTTCTTTGTGTGAATACGGTAAAAAAACTACAATTTCGTCTACACTCACTCGAATTATAGGTGTTGTTCAATATATGTTTAGAAAACTTTGACAAGATGCATCTACACCAAGGCGAGCCTACCATAACAACAACAACAACTAAGCCTTTTCCCATATAGACGGGGTTGGCTACATGGATTCTTTGTTTCCACAAAGCCCTATCATGTGCCATGTTAGCAGTTAACTCACAATAAGCTAGATCATTCTTTATTGTTTCTTTCCAACACTTTTGTTGTCGTCCTCTACCTCTTTTAATACTTTCCAAATTTAGTTTTTCACACCTTCTTGCAGGTTCTTCTTTTGATCTTCTTTCTATATGTCCAAACCATCTTAAACGATATTCTCTCATTTTATCCTCTATTGGTGCCACTCCTAATTTGTTTCTAATAACCTCATTATGTATACGGTCTTTTCTTGTATGACCACTCATCCATCTCAATATCTTCATTTCTGTCACAAACATCTTTTGTACATGTTGATGATTAACTGCCCAACACTCATAACCATAAAACATGGCAGGCCTAATTGTTGCTCTATAATATTTACATTTTAACTTTAATGGTATCTTCTTATCACAGAGAATACCTGATGCTCCTCTCCATTTTAACCAACCAGCATTAATTCTATGTGTAACATCTCTATCAATTCTTCATCACTCTAAAAAATTGACCTTAGGTATTTAAAACTTTCCTTTTGGGGATGCAATGTGTGTTAATTTTAATTTCTATGTCACCTGAAGTAATCAAATGATTAAACTTAGATTTCATATATTCTGTCTTTGTTCTACTAAGTCAGAAGCCTTTACTTTCTAATGTTTCTCTCCTATGTCACACGGGTGTGGGATACGGCACATTTCAAAAATTTTTGGTGCGGCGACACGGCTAGGGTATATAATATTACATATTATATATAATATTCAAGCTACATAAATCAATCATAATACAACTAGTATTTGCTAATTTTGGGTGCACGTAGGTATCAATTAGTAAGTTCCCTCATAATGATATGAAACTTAGAATGATTTTACGAGCTGCAAAATATCCAAGTTATGGATTAAAAGAGTTTCCAGATCTTTTGTAGGATATAGCATATACTAGTATTTGTGCTAGGATCCACTAGTGATGTCATACTCTTTTGTTCTATTGATCTGGCAATGTTCCTGGTCTTGAAATGTGTTTGGTGACAGAGAAGGTGACTGAGATTATTATGTGCAAAGGCATAAAGTATGGAGTCAAGAATCCAATTAGATTGAGAAATAAGAAACCAATTGTCCGCACCCAAAATCATTCAAGCTAATATTGGATACAACTACAATAGCAAGTACACAACTTTATATTAAAGCAAAACACATAAATGGTAAACAACTACTAATTTCATCATAACACACAATTCAATCTTCATTATCTAGACCCATTTATCCGTGAGTTACAAAAAAAATAAAAAAATTTCCTGTATTTTTTTTTGCCATTGTCTCTAAATGTTACTGCTGACTATTCTTTCTCAATAGTGACAGATTCAAGAAGCTGCATAACACTAAAAACTATCTAGGAAGTATAAACTCTGGCAATTTTGCCAATGATATCCATGAAAAAAGACATGCTATTGACCAAAAACGGTTTCACATTGCCTGCTTCAACATCCTTGGACTTTGAAGTTAGAACGTTCTTTTGAAAATTATTTACCCGTTCGACCAACTGGACATTTTTCATATCCATGGATAGCATATGTGGTTAATATTCAAGCAACTCTGTTCGCTTCTTCACATAAGCAAAGTTTGTTTTGGCCCCATGATATCCTGTGTTCGGCAAAAGACGAGAAATAACTAATTTGCTGATATCTGTAAATGCTGGATGCCATTTTGTGGAACAAAATATCTTGGTTTGTATTCTAAGCATCAAAACTCTCAGTTTGCTGGACATGGGATTAAGATCATTGCCTCGAGAATGCCCTTTGTGCTTTTAGTGCTGAAAACATGATTAAGATTACACTTTCTTTGCAGCCTTCCCATACAGAGACCACAATTCAACCTCCTTGCCTATGTTAAGCTACTCTACCTTTCCTTCTTCGCATTGAAACTAACCAGCACAAACTTGTGGTTCTAAACTCACCTGTTAGGAAAACTTGAAAGTTTGAGGAGAACAACATATGATTGGTTCAGCCCTGCAGGACTTCCTTCACTAGGCATAATGAAAAGTCTTAAGGACTATATTTTAAGTGAGTTTAACTTGTGTTGGGAAAACAACACCTAGATGATTATTCCTAACATATGAGTAAATTCTTTTTGTTTTTGTTACAATGGGAGGCCAAAGCCTAGAATGGGAAAAAAAAGTTTTAAATACCTAAGGTCAAATTTTCAGAGTGATGGAAGAATTAATGGAGATGTTACACATAAGATTAATGCAGATCGGTTAAAATAGAGTGGAGGATCAGGTATTCTTTGTGACAAGAAGATACCATTAAAGTAAATATCATAGAGCAGCAATTAGATCTACCATGTTGTATGGTTATGAGTGTTGGGCAGTTAATCATCAACATGTACAACAGATATTTGTGGCATAAATGAAGGTATGACAAACTAGATTTTGAAAGTATTAAAAGAGGCATAAGACGACTACAAAAGTGTTGGAAATAAACAATAAATAATAATCTAGCTTATGTTGAGTTAACCGCTAACATGACACCTGATAAGGCTCTCTGGAAACAAGGAATCCATGTAGTCGACCCCATCTAGTATGGGAAAAGGCTTAGTTGTAATATAATAATTTTTTTTTGCCATGCCGCACCGACACGGTGTCGGTGTCGGTGTCGCACCAGTGTTGAGGTCGACACTCCACTCCTTAGAAGTGTCTGTGTGACTTAGTTTCTCTCCATAGTTTCAATTTTCTATTAACTTTTTTCTTAGACAGACTCCTCCACTAACACAATATCATTTGTAAATAACATACACCAAGGTACTTCATCTTGAATATGTTTTGTTAACTCATCAATCATCATTATAAATAAGTATGGACTTAAAGTTGATCCTTGATGTAAACCAATATTAACTTTAAAGAAGTCTGTCATTCCTTCATAAGTTTTCACACATGCTTTCACACCATTGTACATGTCTCTTATAAGGTTTATGTATGTTAATGGGATATCTCTTTTTTCCAAGGTTCTCAAAAGAACCTCCCTTGGTATCCTATCGTAAGCTTTTTCTATATCAATAAATATGATGTGAAGGTCTTTGTTTTTTGCTCTAAAATATTCCATAAGACGTCTCAAAAGGTGAATTGCTTCAACAATAGATCTGCCTGACATGAATCCAAATTGGTTCTGTGTTATACTCGATGCTTGTCTTAACCTACACTCGATAATTCATTCCCATAATTTCATAGTATGACTCATTAACATGATACCTTGATAATTCGTACAATTTTGAATGTCTCTCCCTTGTTCTTGTATATGGGTCTAAGTGTACTCGCTCTCCATTCCTCGGGTATCTTTTGGTTTCTCCATATTTCATTAAATAGTCTTGTGAGCCAAGTGATTCTTGTTTCTCCTAGGATTTTTCAAACTTTTATAGGAATATTGTCAGGTCCTATCGATTTACCACCCTTCATATGTTTAAGAGCCTCTTTGACTTTATTCTTTTGAATACATCGGTAGAAATTGTGGTTTATATACTTTTCTGATTTGGCTAACTCTCCTAACCTAATACTAACATCTTTATTTTCATTAAAAAGCTTATAAAAATAGTTTTTCCATCTATTTCTTATATCATCATTTGCCACTAGAATTTTTTCATCCATCTTTGATTTATCTAACATAATTAAGATCTTCACTTTTCTTATCTCTAGCCCCAACTATCCTAAAAACATCTCTTTCACTCTCTTTTGAGTTTAGTTTTTTTATATAAATCCTCTCAAATTTTAACCTTTGCTTCATTGTCGGCCTTTTTCGCTTCTTTTTTTGTTTTCTTATAAGCCTCTAAAGTTTCACTAATTTTCTTAGCACAATGTAATTTGTAACATGTCCTCTTTGCCTTGATTTTATTTTGCACTACTTCTCTCCACCACCAAGCTTCTTTTTGTGACGGTACACCTCCTTTAGATTCACCTAACACATCTTTCGTCACTTTCCTAATATGTATAGCCATATTGTTTCACATTTCACAGGGTGTACCAACATAATTCCAAATATCTCCTTGAAGGACTTTCTGTTTAAATAAACCTTCTTTCTCGCTTTTGAGGTTCCACATTTATTTCGAATTGCTCGATGCACTCTTTTCTTCTTTGTCCACTTTTTTACCTTTAAATCCATAACTAAAAGTCGATGTTGGTGGTTAAGCTTTCTCTTGTAATTACCTTGCAATGTTTACAATACACTCTATATTTTTTCATACAAATAAAATAAACAATTTGTGTTTGTGATAAGCTACTCTTATAAGTAATTAAATGTGCATCTCATTTTTTAAGATTGTATTGACTATAAAGAGATCAAATGCCATAGCAAAATTTAAAATCTCCCTACCTTCCTCATTTATATCCCCAAAACCAAAGTTTCCATGAATACCTTGATATCCTAATGCCTCTTTACCGACATATCCATTTAAGTCTCTTCCTAAACAAATCATCTCTATTTGTGGAAATCTTTGAATCACCTTATCTAACTCCTCCTCAAAAGCTGTCTTTATACTATCTTCTAGTCTTTACTTTGGGTGCTTAAGCACAAACTATATTCAAAACCTCTGCTCCTAGCACTAATTTTAACATAATGATTCGGTCACCATATCGTTGTATGTCTACTACACTATCCTTTAAATCTTTATTTATGATAATACCAACTACGTTTTAAGTCATTTCTTTACCGAGTACTATAATTTAAAACTTGTATCCTCAATCTCTTTTGCTTTTTTTCCAACCCACTTTATCTCTTGTAAACATAGGATATAAAGCTTTCTCCGAATCATAGTATCTACTACCTCCATTAGCTTACCAAACAATATTCCGATATTCCAAAAACCAATACGAATCTTATTATCTAGGATTAGCTTCCTTATCCCGCATCCGTCCATATTTAAAATGCGGAGACCCTCTCTGTAATTTATTTACTACATTCGGACAACAATGTAGTGGGACTAATTTCTTTACCCACACCCGTTCATGATGTGAGAACCCTCTCTACAATTGATTTACTACATCCGGGCAAAAATGTAGTGCCACTTGCTTACTTTTCACTGCATTCGGGTTCTGTAGCGCGTCGCTAAGAGGGGATGACCCAAAGCAATTCTCATAATTTGTGTAATCCATAGTATAAAAATCTGACAAAATTTCAACAAAGTTTTACGTTGGTTGTTGGAAGCCTAACACAACCCTCCTCCTTTATTCGGGCTTGCAATCGGCCATGCAAGGGTGATCCCTTACATAACAGATAAAACAATATTTAAATATTACAAAGCATGCCTACCATTCATCTAAAATAAAATAATATAATATAAGAAGAAGGAGTACAATTCGTAATCAAACGAAAATCAAAGAGTTTGTATAATAGATTAATAAACCAAATCATACCTAGGTGCATTTGGAAATACCTAGGGTCAATTTTTCAAAGTGATGAAAAATTGACGGAGATGTTACACATAGAATTAATGCCGGTTGGTTAAAATGGAGAGGGGCCTTAGGTATTCTATGTGATAAGAAGATATCATTAAAGTTAAAAGGTAAATATTATGAAGCAACAATTAAACCTGCTATATTTTATGGTTCTGAGTGTTGGGCAGTTAAACATCAACATGTGTAAAAGATGTCTGTAACAGAAACGATGATGATGAGATGGATGAGTGGTCACACAAGAAAAGACCATATACATAATGAGGTTACTAGAAACAAATTTGGTGTAGCACCAATAGAGGATAAAATGAGGAGAAATCATTTAAGATGGGTTGAACACGTAGAAAGACGACCAAGGGACACTCCCGTAAGAAGATATGAAAAATTAGATTGGAAAATGTTAAAAGAGGAAGAGAACGACCGCAAAAGTTTTGAAAAGAAACTATAGAGAATGATCTAGTTTATATTGAATTTGCTAGCATGACACGAAACAAAGAATCCATGTAGTGGATCCCATCTAGTATGGGAAAAGGCTTAGTTGTTGTTATACCTAGGCGCATTTGGGAGTTGTATTGCAATTACAACAATAACAACAACAACTAAGCCTTTTCCTATACTAGATGGGAGTTGTATTGTAATTGTTCAGCCAAAATCTCCAACACTATGTATATACTTACTTTATGAGCTCTAAATTAATGTTGCACCGACTAGATGAACCTTGTATAAGTTCAATTGTGTTCAATATTCACTTCTTAACTTTTTTATTTTCTATAAAGTTGGGAGATTAAGAAAACATGCAACAACATGCAAATCATGCTGCACTTTTTAGTTCCAACACGTCTCAATTATCTTCCATACCTTCTTAAGAAGTGATCACTTGTGGTCAAGGTTTACTTGTATTTCTAATTTGGCATTATCCCTTACATAATATACATAAGGTATAACATGCCTATGTTCATAATTGTTATAAAAAAATGTGTCGCACTTATCCCAAAAGTTAGCATGAAAATGGTATAGACTACAACAATCCACTCTCTTTCTTGACCAACTTATCGAGCTCCATGCAAACATCTTTTTTAATATATTCTTATGTATGACAAGATGTTAAGGTTCATAGCAAATCTTGTCAGTGCAGGCCTATTCAATTCCCTTTCATTAGCATGCATTCTCATCAAAACATATGAATGATTATAAATAAACTTCATGATATTTTTATATGCATCAATAACTTCGTTGATTTCATTCATCCCACTTAAATTCTCAAGACTAAGTTTATGTAATGTGCAATCCCACTCAAATACTCAAGCACTAAGTCTATTTAACGTAGAACACATGGGTATACACTAAAGATAGATGGTTCAATTCAAGAATCTTACTGGTTGCTTTAAAATTTGCCGCATTAATATTTAATAATAAACTGAACATTTTCTAGAGCTATATTCTCAACATCATGAAAAATAGATAGTAAATTTTCTACAATCTTGTTAATATGGGACAAGTCATATGACCTCAAAAATAGTTTCTTTATACAATAGACCAAAAAGTTTAATAAAAATCTATGTTGTTCATCTGTCCACCCATTAACCATAATAAAACAACTAATCTTCCATGGTTCCCTAAATTTAGAAGTCTATTTATGGATAATGTCAATAAATTATTTTAACAATGATACGTAGGAACCTTATAGGATGGTCCTATACTATCTATGTCACATCTTCAATGCCTTGAAAGAAAAATAAATTTACAACACTAAAAGGTGGGTAATTTTCATAAAAAGGTTTGCACACTTTAGAAACTTTCTCAATTACCTCCTTTAAACCTATAGCTGATATTACCCTTGGTTGAGTTCAAGGGTCATACGTAAAAAAAAGAATGCATTTGCTGTACACTACTTCTACTTCCTCCACCGTCCCTCATAGTTATTGGGCTGCTCTTGCATGGAACAAGAATCAACTCCAATGTTATTGTCACTAGAACTTATACTTTTTTCCTTTTTCCTTTTCTCCTCGTATGCTTATATGCTTAACAATCTCCTCCTCACCTTATTATGCGCTTCTTCCTCATATATCTCTCGATAAACATCTTCAAAATGTTGAGACATTCTAGCTGACTATTTTTGCTCTCTCTATGTCTTAATCTTTTTCTTTCTTTTGTGGCTTTTAAAACCTATTGCATTTCATATTTTATGACTTTGAGCATGCGAGTACAAGCACTTGAATCACTTTCGGTTCTCGCAAGATAGTGTTTCATGTGAGAAATAACTTCGTACTTAACCTCGTTACAAAAACTGCACATCTTAATAACCCTATTACCTTTATATACTGAAGTGTTGGATGAGACTGATCAAACACTATTTTCATGAGTTTGAGAGAAAATCTTGTGATTTCTCTATGAAATCAATCACTAGGGAGAGGTTTTGATAGTAAACAAGGGCTCTAGGAAAGCCCTTAGAGCAAACAAAACATGAAATAAAAACCTGTCGATTTTGGGTTTTATGTAAAAAAGAATAACATCAATTTGTACAGTGCAATATGGCCCAATAAATGTACAAATATGATATACGTACCTGAATTGCATCGTTTCAGCTACCGACAAAGGAGTACCATGTCGTATGATATGGTATGATTTACAACTTTAATATGGCCAACTCACTGGTTATGATGCTTCAAGCATTGAAGGACAGTAGTACTTAGGGTCGACTCGTTGGGTTTTGCCAACTATAGTGCATATTTTTAATTACTCTGAGTAGGTTAGTAACAAACAGCTAGCATACACTTCCGTTGACATATAGACATTCTCATGACTAACAAAAAAGTAAACAGATAAGTAAAAAAAGTATTATATTTTTTGAACCTACCGAAGAAATATTTCCCAAAAGTATCAAAGATAGTGATAACATGCGAGCAATTTCACATTCAACAGTAAGATTTCATTCCAACAGCTAAAATGTGCAATTGCATCATAAGCTTGCAGAAACAGTGCAACAGGCAGAAACATAAACAAACCCAAAAGCAACCTGGTTAAGTACAAAGAACACGAGTTAAACAACTGCTATAGAACCCATTCTATCAAAATGTAACATGGTTCTTGAAAATAATGCAAATCATAGATGCTGCTCCTCTCCTTTGTAATAATATATGCTGTTCAACAATTTTCATTTTCTTTTCGTGTATATTCCCACCTTGAAATGGTTTTGGACATTTGATTTTCTTCTCTCATGACTTTTAGAATGTTTCTTTTGGATGACATGATTAATTGCTATCTAAATCTTTGAGGTGTCAATTTTGTTCATCGTGTTCAGGTGCTAAGCTACTGACATCGGATGATCTTTCATACTTTGCAAAAGCAAAATGGCTTCAAGTGCAATGACAGGGGAACGAAGGTACCTAGCATTTTCCCCATTTCCCAATGCTAATGACCCCTTTTTTCATTGTGATCCTTATCAGGTTTGCCTTTGTGCTAAATGAATCATAAGTTTGAGTGTGGTTTCCATTGCTCTTACAAGTGACTCAAAGTTAATGTTTTTTTGATGGTGTTGAATGTTTGCACTTTTGTGAGATTTTAAATTTAGGACCAGTATCCCTTTTTATAAGCTTAACAAACATTTAAAGAATATAACTGTTTCAATTTTAAAAGAATAAGAACTAGTATATTTGATTTAATTCCGTACTCCTATTGATGACATTTCTTTGTTGTTCTCTTTCTTCTTTATTGCACTGTTGAATTACTTTAATAGGTGGGTTACTGCACGAAGAGGGGGCATGACCGTTCTAGGGAAGATTACTGTCCCAAAGCCCGTCAATTTACCAAGCCAAAGATTGGAAAATAATGGTCTCAACCCAAATGTGGAAATTGTTCCAAGGCAAGTCTTTTTTATGGTATTGTCTGACATGTTCCTGTATGCACCTGGTTCCATATGTGCTGACACATCTTCTTTGAATTTTAGAACGTCTATTCCCCTGTTTCTTCATATGATTGCTTTATACACATATGGAGTCTCATGTTCCTGGTTATTGTTACAGGAACAGAATGATGTAGGTGCATTGTCTTTTCTTTTTCAGAATCCTATCAGATGCGCACATAGTTGTCATCTCTTGAGAAGGCAAAGGGCTCATTTATGTAGTATGCTCATTGTCTTGCGATCTTGAATTCGTTTCTGCTAGCTTATGCGAGAGGGTTGATCTTGCGTACTTTGTAGAGAATCCTTTGCATGTGAACTTCTTGTAGTCCTTATAACATTTCTCTTCTGCATGTCCATGATCTCCAATAACGAATCATTGGTTTAAGTGGGATGCTGGGAGTCATTGGATTGATGCGATTCCATTTAAAGCAGTATTTCTCTCTACCTAAGCTCATTTTGATGCAGTACAACTTGGAAGCACTTGTACATTTGCAAAATAGCATTGCTAATAGTTATAAGTATAATTTCTTATCATATATAAGGAGAAGATGGTGTGTGCAAACTGATACAAATAGTGTCTGGTCCTTTGGTCAAAAGAAGTCAATGGTTCAAATTGAAAAAGTTCACCCACTGAAAAAGTAAAAAATAAATGTCATCATAGAAGAGAAAAACGTAACTTTATGCTTTTTGAGTGAGTTCACTTTTTCTATCTAAACTGTTAGGTTTCTTTTGATTGAAGGGTCAAGATACATTTACACCAGTATGCGTACATGAGCTTTTCCCATACTACATGGGGTCGGCTACATGGATTCTTTGTTTCCACATAGCCCTATCATGTGCCATGCCAGCAGTTTACTCAATATAAACTAGATCATTCTTTATTGTTTCTTTCCAAGTTAATACTTTTATAGTTGTCCTCTCCTCCCTCTTTTTACATTTTTACAATTTAGTTTTCCATATCTTCTTATGGGAGCATCCTTCGGTCATCTTTCTACCATCTTAAATGATTTTCTCTCATTTTATCTGCTATTGGTGCTACTCCCAATTTGTTTCTAATAACCTCATTATGCATATGGTCTTTCCTTGTGTGATCACTCATCCATCTGAACATCTTCATTTTTGCTACATACATCTTTTGCTTAACTGCCCAACACTCATAACCATAAAACATAGCATGTCTAATTGTATAATATTTATCTTTTAACTTTAATGGTATCTTCTAATCACACAGAATACCTGATGCCCCTCTCCATTTTAACCAATCGGTATCAATTTTTCCATCACTTTGAAAAATTGACCCTAAGTATTTAAAACTTTCCTTATGAGGGATGCAATGTGTGTCGATCTTAATTTTTGTACTTTATATAAATATTTGTTGATGTATGAATGTTGAAGCAACCAAATCACAAATCGTCAACGTGTCGATAGAATCGTCAAGTTACCAACACATCCAAATATGGATGTTTCAAGCCAAGAATACACAACTAGAGTCAAGAAAGAGACAAATCCACAAATCAAAAGGTTGTATAAGACAACTTGTTATTTGATATACATTAGAGCTCTATTTATAGAGCAAAAGGAAGGAGATTTACAACAAAGGGATAAGAAAGAGGAGAAGAATGAACTAGCCGTTGGGGCTAGTTTAGGCCAGCATCAAAAGAGACATTGGGAGCTCCCAACAACTACATGGAAAAACAATAGTCATGGGCCCTAGTGGCCCGTGATCCTATTACATTTAACACTCTAAAGTACCCAAATGATCAAACATACATTCCATGTATTTTGTCTTTGTTCTGCTAAGTCGGTAGCCTTTGCTTTCTAACATTTCTCTCCATAACTCATCCACTAACACAATGTCATGTGCAAATAACATACACCAAAGTACTTCATCTTGAATATCTTAACTTCAAAGGAGTCTGTCATTCCTTCACGAGTCCTCACACATGTTTTCGCACCATCGTACATCTCTTATAAGATTTATGCATGTCAATGGTATACCTCTCTTTTCCAAGGTTCTCCAAAGAACATCGATTGGTAGTTTGGTACCCTATCGTAAGCTTTTCTAGATCAATAAATATCATATGATGGTTTTTCATTTTTGCTCTAAAATATTCCATAAGATGTCCCAATAGGTGAATTGCTTCAATAGTAGATCTATCGGGCATGAATCCGAATTGGTTCTCTGACACTGTTACTCGATACTTGTTTTAACATTAACTTAATACCTTAATAATTCCCACAATTTTGAATGTCTCCCTTGTTATTATATATGGGTATTTGTACTTGATACTTCCCTTAACCTACGTTCGGTAATTCTTTCTCATAATTTCATAGTATGACTCATTAACTTAATACCTTAATAATTAACACAATTCTAAATGTCTCCCTTGGTCTTATATATGGGTATAAGTGTACTCACTCTCCATTACTTAGCATCTTTTGGGTTCTCCATATTTTATTAAATAGTCTTGTGAGCGAAGTGAGGCTCATCTCTCCTGGAATTTTTCATACTTCTATAGGAATATTGTTTGGTCCTACAAATTTACCAACCTTCACACATTTAAGAGCCTCTTTGACTTTATTTTTTTTGAATACGCTGATAAAAATTGCGGTTTATATACTTTTATGATTTGACTAACTCTCCTAAGCTAATACTACCATATGTATTTTCATTAAAAAGTTAATAGAAATAATTTTTTTGTCTATCTTGATATCAAATCTTCTCATCCTCATCTTTGATGCATATGACAAAAGTAAGATCCTTTGTTTTCTTATCTCTAGCCTTAGCTATCGTAAAAATATCTCTTTCACCTTCTTTTGAGTTAAGCTTTTTATATAAATCCTTCCAAATTTTGACTTTTGCTTCACTAACGTCTTTGTTTTCTTATAAACGTCCTATGTTTCACTAATTTTCTTGACGTAATGTAATTTGTAACATGCCTTATTTGTCTTGATTTTATCTTCCATCACTTCACTCCACCACCAAGCTTCTTTTTGTGCTGGTATGCTTCTCTTAGATTCGCCTAACATAACTTTTGCCACTTCTCTAATATGCATAGTCATATTGATCGACATATCAGGTGTACCTACATAATTCCAAACATCTCTTTTATGAACTCTATATTTAAATATATCTTCTTTCTCACATTTACCTTGCATTTTTTACAACACAATCTATCTTTTTTCGTATAAACAAAATAATCAATTTGTGTTTATGACAAGTCACTCTTATAAGTAATTAAATGTTCATCTCATTTTTTAAAAATTGTATTGGCTATAAGGAGATCAAAAGCCATAACAAAATTTAAAATGTTCCTACCCTCCTCATTTATATCCCCAAAACCATAGTTTTAATGAATACCTTGATGTCTTAATGCATCTTTACCGACATGTTCATTTAAGTCTCCTCCTAAACAAATCGTCTCCTTTTGTGAAATTCTTTGAATCACCTTATCTAACTCCTCCCCAAAAGTTATTTTTGTACTATCTTCTAGTCCTACTTGGGGTGTGTAAGTACAAAATATATTGAAAACCTCTGCTTCTAACACTAATTTCAACGTCATGATTCGGTCACCATATCATCGTATGTCTACTACACTATCCTTTAAATCTTTATTTATGATAATACCAATTGTTTCGAGCCTTTTCCTTACCTGAGTACCATAATTTAAAACTTGTATTCTCAATCACTTTTGCTTTTTCTCCAACCCACTTTGTCTCTTGTAAACATATTATATGAATCTTTCTCCGAATCATAGTATCTACCACCTCCATTAGCTTACTGGATAATGTTCTAATATTCCAAGAACTAATATGAATCTTATTATCTAAAACTAGCTTCCTTACCCCCCGCATCCGTTCATGCTGAAAATGCGGAGACCCTTGCTGTTTGTTCACTACATTCAGGCGATAATGTAGCGGGACTAACTTCTTTACCCACACCCGTCCATGATGTGGGAACCCTCTTTGCAATTGATTCACTACGTTCGGACAAAGATATAGAGGCCCTTGCTTATTTTGGGTTATAAGAGGGAACACCCCAACACAATACTCATAATTTGTAGAATCTATGGTAGATAAGTCCGACAAAATTTTATGCTGGCTGTCAGAAGCCTAACGCATCCCTCCTCCTTTATCCGGGCTTGGGACCAACCATGCAAGGGTGATCCCTTACATGGGTGGAGTTATATACAAGTACCTGAAACTAATATAATTTATACATACTGAATTGTCCATGCATGCCACTTTACATCATGTGCTATGGGACTATGTCACTTCATCTCACAAAATACTTCTGTGGGGCTATGTCACACCATATCATATGATATGTGGCATATCCTACAAGTTGGCAACTATTTCTATGAACCTTTTCAAATCTGGGAAACAGGAACAGGGGTTTTAAGCCCCAAAATGCAAGGCCAGTGGCTCATTTCTAAGCCCTCTTTCTATCACAAAACCCTCGCAAAACCAATTTTTTGCATACTACAACAACAACTAAGCCTTTTCCCATACTAATGGGGTTGGCTACATGGATTTTTTGTTTCCACGTAGCCCTATTGAGGTGATTTGGTTGGCTCCAATGAGTGATTTCTTTGGACATAGGAGCATGATCCTTTCCCTTTTTGATTGGACATTGTAAATCCCTACTTCATGTTAGCTCCCAGGAGAGGATATTGTGATATATAATCAGCTCTGCTGGACTATTCTTTGCAATCACTGGAGACATTTTGGAAGTTGGAAATTTTGAATAGCTTATTGGATGGGCCAAATAGTTGCTAGTGATCACAATTAAATTTGATTCACATTATAGGCCATAAGCCTTTTTGTTTTAGACCATGTAGTCTGCCTGGGTGTAAGTACGTGAGTATTATAGGAGAAGTGGAGCCTATAAGGATCTTTCTCTCTCTCTCTCTCACTATATATATGTAAGTAAGACCATAGAACTTTGTATATTTTTTTATCAATAAGGAAGCAATCTTTTCAGCACTCATACACCAGATCTCCAAAGACTTCAATTGCAAGCATGGTTGACTCAAGAATGGTATTAGAACGTGTAATCTTCTATGAAACCCTTTACACCCTCTAGACAACTCTACCTAGTTTTGGAAAAGACTTGGTTAAGGTTATCTATATCTATATCTATGCATATATATATACATACACACACATACATACATATATATATATACACATATATATACATAAATACATATATATTATACATCTATATATATATGTAGACACACAAATACTCATATATATATACACGCATACACATGCACACCTAGGAGAATCATTTTGCATTTCCATAACCATCTTTGATGAACTCTGCCCATGTAAGGGATCACCCTTGCATGGCCGGTCCATATTGGATTACATTAAGGATCAATTTTCAGTCTATATTTATTTATATTGGTCATTGACGAGTTAACAAAACATATTCAAGAGGAAGTGCCTTGCTGTATGTTATTTGCAAATGACATTGTGTTAGTGGATGTTTAAGGAAAAAGTTGAAGCTGAAACTATAGAGAGAAACATTAGAAAGTAAAGGCTTGCAACTTAGTAGAACAAAGACATAATATGTGGAATGCAAGTTTGATTATTTGGTTACTTTAGGTGACACAAAAATTAAGATTGACAATATTGCATCTCTCATAAGAAATTTTTTAAATAATTAGGGTCAGTTGTCTAGAATGATGATTGATGACATCAAAGATCAACTTTAAGTCCATACTTATTTATAATGGTGATTGATGAGTTAACAAAACATATTCAAGATGAAGTACCTTGGTGTATGTTATTTACAGATGACATTGTGTTAGTGGAGGAGTCTAAGGAAAAAGTTAATAAAAAATTGGAACCATGGAGAGAAATATTAAAAAGCAAAGGCCTGCGACTTAGTAGAACAAAGACAGAATATATGAAATGTTAGTTTGTTCATTTGGTTACTTCAGAGGATATAGAAATTAAAATTGGCACACATTGCATTCCCCAAAAGGAAAGTTTTAAATACCTAGGGTCAATTTTTCAGAGTGATAAAGAATTGATAGAGATGTTACGCATAGAATTAATGCTGGTTGGTTAAAATGGAGAGGAGCATCAGGTATTCTCTGTGATAAGAAGATACCATTAAAGTTAAAATGTAAATATTATAGAGCAACAATTAGGCCTGCCATGTTTTATGGTTATGAGTGTTGGGCAGTTAATCATCAACATGTACAAAAGATGTCTGTGACAGAAATGAAGATGTTGAGATGGATGAGTGGTCGTACAAGAAAAGACTGTATACATAATGAGGTTATTAGAAACAAATTAGGAGTGGCACTAATAGAGGATAAAATGAGAGAATATCGTTTAAGATGGTTTGGACATATAGAAAGAAGATCAAAAGAAGAACCTGCAAGAAGGTGTGAAAAACTAAATTTGGAAAGTATTAAAAGAGGTAGAGGGCGACAACAAAAGTGTTGGAAAGAAACAATAAAGAATGATCTAGCTTATTGTGAGTTAACTGCTAACATGGCACATGATAGGGCTTTGTGGAAACAAAAAATCCATGTAGCCAACCCCGTGTATATGGGAAAAGGCTTAGTTGTTGTTGTTGTTGTAATTAGGGTCATTTGTCTAGAATGATGAAAAAAATTGATGGAGATGATACACATAGAATTAACATAGGTCGGTTAAAATAGAGAAATACATCATGTGACAAGAAGATATCATTAAAGTTGAAAGGTAAATATTAGCCGACCCCATCTAGTATGGGAAAAGGCTTAGTTGTTGTTTGAAAGGTAAATATTCTAGAGCAGCAATTAGACCCGCTGTGTTGTATGGTTATGAGTGTTGGGTAGTTAGTGACCATCATGTACAAAAGATATTCGTGGTACAAGTGAAGATGTTGAGCTGAATGAGTTGTCAAATAAGAAAAGACCGATACATAATGAGGTTATTAAAAACAAATTGGGATGGTACCAATAGATGACAAATTGATGGAAAATCGTTTAAGATAGCTTGGACACGTAGAAAGACGACAAAATGAAGCTCCGGTAAAAAAGTATGAGAAACTAGATTGTGAAAATGTTAAAAAGGAAGACTACAAAAGTGTTTGGAAGGAAACAATAAAGCATGATTTAGCTTATGTTGAGTTAACAGTTAGTATAGCACATGATCAAGCTTTAGTATGGAAAAAGGCTTAGTTGTCGTATAACCATCTCTGATGCACTGTTTCTCTGGGAGTTGCTGTCTCAAACAAAAGCATTTTCTTCTAAACCCATATGAGAAACTAGATTGTGAAAATGTTAAAAAGGAAGACTACAAAAGTGTTTGGAAGGAAACAATAAAGCATGATTTAGCTTATGTTGAGTTAACGGTTAGTATAGCACATGATCGAGCTCTAGTATGGAAAAAGGCTTAGTTGTTGTATAACCATCTCTGATGCACTGTTTCTCTGGGAGTTGCTGTCTCAAACAAAAGCATTTTCTTCTGAAACCATCAATCTACAGCCGGAAACACTTAAATGTTTTCTATGTTTCCCAAATGGAGCCTTAACAACAACCAGATAATCAAATTAGTGGTGCAGTACGTCTCTGTTGAGTTGTCTAATTTGGCTTTGTGGATGCTCTACTATTGATGCTTGTCATACATAGCATTGCACATCTGCATGCTGAACCTGCCTGAAGAGAACATATTGGCGGAGTCACTTATTTTTTTTTTCCTGGTGCCCATCTAGAGGTACCATTGGCTGGGGCACTGCTGCTCGTTCTTCGCCTTCAGTCAGCACCTGGGGTTCCTCGCAATTGTCTCCTAGAGCTGAGGGAAATTCTTCTTCACCTAGTCATCTTACTGGTCGTCCTTCATCAGGAGGAAGTGCTACTCGTCCATCAACTGCTGGTAGTGAGAAATCACTTGAACCAGCTCATAGTGTGTGGAGCTCTTCCCGGCCTTTGTCAGCATCAGGAGGGTTTGCAGGAAATAATACCGTAGCAGCTGCTCGTCCACAAAGTGCTGATACCAGGCCAGGTAGTTCCCAGCTCTCTCGATTTGCTGAAACATCGGCAGAGGGTTCTGTTGCATGGAGGGGGCAAGGTACCCCAGAAAGACTGGTAAAAATTTCCACACTGCTTAATGCGGATGGTTGTATTAGTCAGTGCCGTTCTTTTTGAACATGTTATGTTTATAAGATGCTTAATTCAGAATTTTCTTTGCTTTTCTTTCAGGGAACTGCACCCTCAAAAGCAAGTGGGTTCATGTTATCCTCTGGAGATTTTCCTACTCTTGGTTCTGAGAAGGCTTCTGACTTGCATGTGCAACAAGGTGCATCGATCTACTTTTATGCGACTTCGAGATTATTCTTGTTCACTGTTTTGGATTTGCAATAAAGAAACTTATGTATTTTCTTGCATGTTACATTATGCTGATTACATGGTGTTTTGGGAGCTATATCCTATTTCTTTGTCTTCTACTTGTATGCATGGCACAAAGGAAATCCGATTCACCTTTCTCACCTTCACTGTCTTCACCACCATATTGTAGGACCCATCACTCATGTGCGTCCATCTTCTAGCCGACCTTCATCACAAAAGGGTTGTCTAACTGGTACTTATGACCATTCTCCTTTTCTTTTCTTCTTCCCAAAGAGAAATTTGGAGATCTTCTGCATCAATTTGTGTGTTTTAGGTTACTTCAGGTCGTTCCTTTGCACTAAATTCTCTGGTCTCTTTTGTTGTCAGAGGAATCCAAGGATGCAAAATCAGACAAGGGAATTGTCAACACGTGGAAACGGGATGACTCTCCTAGTCAAGGAGGTGAGTTTGCTTCTCCAGGGAAATGGAAGAGAGAGACCCAACACGCAATACCATATGCCAACATGGCTCCACAACACTTTGATCCTGCACTGTATGCTGCTTCAATCCCAAGCCAGCCTGAGGGAGTATGGTACAGGGGTGGACGTCCGGTTGCTCCATATGGACAAATGGATGGTCCAGGTGGTTATCCTCTTGATCAGTCTGCATATTGTCATCCTCAGATGGCAGTGGGACCTGTTTCTTATCCACAAGCTGTGCCAAGACCTGGATCTGGCGCAGCTGGGTATCTGAGCAATGTCGAATCTCATCGCCCTCTCTTGCCTAACTCCTTTATGTTTCCTGGTCACCCTCTCATCCCTGTTAGGCCGGGTATGTATCCTGCTCCGCTACCTTATGATGGGTACTATGGACCTCTGTTGGGGTTCCATAAGAATGATGAGGCAGATGTCCCGGTGGTGAATGGTGGGGCTCCTACTACTAATGAGGGCAGATATCACAGCCAAAGTGCAACTCCAGATCCTAGCAACCCCAACACAAGACCTGTGGCACCCCATGGACTTCATGTAACAACTTCCCAGGGGCATAAGGAGCATGCACGTCAAGGCCCTTATAAGGTCCTCTTGAAATCTTGCGATGAAATGTCAGAAAAGGAAAAGGAATCAGAAGATCAAAGAGGCCACCATGGAAAGGTAAGCAACCAACATTCTGGAAGACCTACGTCACAAGCTTCCTCCGTGGGTGAAAATGATTGGGATGTAGTTGTGAGTATTAATGAACCAATGGACTTCTCAAAGCCAGCATTTGCTGAAGATTCTTTAGGAGCTTCCGGGGACCATGTTACTGTTGCTCATGCATATGATAGTACCAAGCTTCCAGTTAATGACAGTTCGACTAAGAGGGTTGGAGCTTCAGATCAACCAGCTTCAGATAATGGACGTTATACAAATTCAAAAGACACTGGTGCGTCAGTAGAAGTAAGGCCTGCAGATAAATTAGGAGTTTCTGATTTCCATACTAGAGCTCAATGTGCATCTTCCAGGGAGGATAATTCAGATCAGTCAAAGATTGTGATTGCCAAGGGAGATTATTCAACTGGAAACCTCTCTGCTGCTAAAACTTATAAGGGAATAATCACTCCAAATGACAACAGGGAAGCTTTTCGTGGGCTTAAAACCTCTAACTTGCGTGGCAATGAAACAGCCGAAAAGAGAACTTTAAACATGGAATCTTCTGCAGTTGACAAGCAAGGTTCTTCAGAAATTGCTGGAACGGCTCCAGGCTACAGAAGAGGCCATGGGTTATACAATAGAGGCGATCACCATGCAAAAGGAAAGTTCAATATGCAAGAGGGGGAGGGTTGGAGACGAAAGGTTTTGGCTTCAGGGACTTCTACCTTGGAAGCGTCTTCGGAGGTGCATTATCAAGAATGTGGAGTATCTCAAGCTGAGCACGAGAAACATGCAGATATTCCCGTTAAAGCAGAATCCCAATCCAACATCAAGGCAGGAGGAGAGCCCTATGTCATATCCTCTACGAGTTCAAGTGATCATAAGACACAGGTCTGCCACTTTTTTCATGAATTTGTAGTGATGACCAGCATCTGTTTCTTGTGGATATTTAAATCCTTTCTTATTTTCATTATGATTTCAGCGTGCAAAGATGAAAGAGCTTGCTGCACAATGTGCTAAACAACGTCGGGAAGAGGAGGAGGAGAGGATAAGAGAGCAAAAAGCTAAGGCACTTGCCAAGTTAGAGGAGTTGAACCGGCGTACAGCAGAGTCATCAACTTGGAAAGCAGATAACACGTTGAGGGAGGGTGATGTTTTAAAACATAAAGCAGATTTTACCAGCACTCATGAGTCAACTGGAAGTGATCCAGAAAAGAATGAGAAAATAGAAGTTAGCCAAAAAACCAACATTGAAAAATCTGCAGTTTTAAACGCAAAGCCACAGGCCCAGACAAGTTCAGATCCTACTGTAAGGCAAGAATCCATTGCTCATGTATCTAAAGAAATGCAATGTGACCCTTCAAACTGTGGTCAAGGGTCACAACCTCACGGTAATTTGTCTGTCATGACATCACCGGAAGATTGTTTTACTGAATCTGCAACTCAGGGAAATGCTTGCCAGGCTCGTGAAAATGTTGGTTCCAGGCAGAGGCCAATGGGTGCCAAAAGAAAGCAGAACTTTGTGCCTTACAAAAGCATGGAAAGCCGATCTATCCTTGGTGAACCTACAAATGATGTTCAGGGAACTGCTATGGCAGATGCAAGTGCTTCTGATAATCAGTCCAGTATCACTGACACCAAGAATGTTGGTGATGGGACTGTCCAACACAAGAGGAAGGGAAACAAGGGCTTCAGGAACAAGCACAAACTAGACGAGGCTTCAACCATGGTGGATTCAACTCCATCGACAGTGGTGGATGTTTCTGCTACTAAACCTACATCTGAAATTAGTAAACCCTACGTCTCCCCCCCTTCCCTGCAGGAAGTTGGATCGGTGCAACCACAAGAAGCAAAGAATATTGCCAAGGATGTAGAAGCTAAGGATGTTTCAGAAGTTGTGACATCTGAGACTCAAAAGCTTTCACATGCTTCTGATGAAACCCATGCCAGAGTTACTCGTTGGAGGACTCAACCCTCCAGACGGCCATCAAGAGGCACACATGTGGTTAGACAAGGGGAGAAGTTGCATGCAAATGAAACTATTTGGGCTCCTGTGCTTCCAACTAGTCGAAATATGCCTTCTGAAGAACCAAGCCAGCAAGATGTTAGAAATGGAAGAGAGGAATCGTCAGACAAAAATCTGCATATTGATACACAGAGCTCTTTCAAATGTAAGAGGGCAGAGATGGAGCGATATGTTCCGAAACCTGTTGCCAAGGAGCTGTCTCAGCATGGCGTCTTGCAGCAGTTGTTTGGTTCCTCTGCTTCCCACACTATCTCTGATCTGTCAACCATGAAAACGGATGTCACACAAGATATCCGAAAAAGTGGGGAAAATGAGCTTCTTGCTGCTAAACCTCGAGCTGGAACTGAAATTACAGATATCGAGGGTAAGCATAAGCATGGCAAGACTCATATATCATGGAGGCAGCGTGCTTCAGGTGAATCTTATAGTTCAATACCATCCTCATATGAAGACCACACATCTGCACAGGGAAAGAACATCCCCAAAGCTGTAGATATCCATCATGCATGTAAGTCTCTACAGTCATCTTCTACTGAACCAGAGAAACATTATGAGAATCGTGTTGATAATTCCTCACAGAGTAATCTGAGGTCCAGGCCTGGTCCGGTCCAGGACCC
Organism: Brasenia schreberi; assembly: GCA_036023115.1. Taxonomy (NCBI): domain Eukaryota; kingdom Viridiplantae; phylum Streptophyta; class Magnoliopsida; order Nymphaeales; family Cabombaceae; genus Brasenia; species Brasenia schreberi. Next base: position 7,192,836 of record JAYKKT010000091.1, read on the forward strand.
TGGAATGCTTAATCAACAGGTTGAGTTTAATTCAAGGAGCACAACAAACAAGGACAAGAACTTACAACTAGCACAGGGAGGAGGCAATAATTACACCAGTAGGGATCCAAAGTCTGTAGGATCTGACGGAAGAGATGACTCTGTAGCTGTTATTCCATCTGGAGCCGAACACAAGTCTTCCCAGTGGCAGCCCAAATCTCATCCGCATAACAAGGTCAACAAGACCAGTTCCATAGGTATGGGCAGCGAAAAAGTTAGTGCACGAGTTATTTCTATACATGGAAAACGGTTTCTGCATCAGGGAGCAGGAAACTTTTCTCATCAAGTTGACAAGGATTCCAGTTCACAAGCAAAGTCTTTTCAGCCTCACCCTGCTGCTGAAAATACACGTATAATAGTATGTGCTTATCATCAAGAGAGAGAAAAAGAAAGAAAAGGACCTGTTTGGCGTGATAGTCTAGGTCAGCGGCAAACTTCAGGACAAGCAGCACCAGAGCAGTCGGCTGTTTCCGAAGCCAGAGATGAGCGGTCTGTCATGTCAGGCAATCGCAGGCATGGACAGCAAGGTTCACGTTTCCCTGATAGAGCCTCAGGAGGACTGAGTGATGGTAATAACTGGAATGAGGGACAAGATGCCAGCAAGGAGCCAACTAGTGTTCCTCCGAACAGTGAAAAGAAGAAACAATTTGAGAATCATCGTGGTAGTTCTCAGAAACAAGGTGATGCATTCCAGCAGAATTCTGCTGAAATAAAAAGCTGTCATGATGGTGGTTCACAGTCTTATGTAGGTTCCAAGTTTCGTGACAGTGGAGGACACAATCAAGGTAGGCGAGGGGCTCACTTTTATGGGAGGGTCCCCAACCATGGTATCAAGGTAGCTGGAGTGGGTGATGGAGAGTAATTCTGACTGATCTGTTCATTTGAAGCTGTTAGTTGTGGAAGGCGCTGTCCATTTGGTTGGCATCCACATGCAAATTCATATATTTACAGGTAAACTGGATGTAAAACAAAAGCGAGAATCTCTCTCTCCCTCATTCATAATATATATATATACACATATATAAAATAATGATAAATGTATAATGTCTTTGGGTGCATAATTTTACATTCACTGTTTGATCTTTGAGATAAGCTAATGGCTGGTGAAATAAAACATTCTACCATCTCCAAGTACTGTTCTTATCGTACTCTTTCCTACCATCTGAAGCGGACACTTCTACTAGGGTGCTGCACCTGTATTTGACACTTGACAGCCGTACTTCTCTGGTGTCCGACTCATGGGTAAATGTTAAATGTTTTTAACTAAAAAATCTTATTTGAAGATAGTTGCATGCGATATTATCAATTATATAAAATTATATGCACATATTACATATTTATTGTCTGGCTTCGGACATAATCTTCGAAGTTACTAAACCAGCACACTTGTGATAGCTTCTCTACTATTTTTTGTTGCTTCTATTGGTTTGCCTACTTATGTATCTTATTTCTTTTCAGGAAGATGACGCTTAATGCACACGTATAAATGCTGCGAGTGAGCGGTATCGGTGCTTGATTTGCAGAGTTTTTAAGGTCTTTCTAAATATCATGGACTTATATTCTTCCTTAATAGCGTATATGTAGTTGATACTCTTGCCACTAACATGGGATCGATGTGGCTTACACCTAATCCCTAGGTTTGCATTGACCCACAATCTGTTGGTCCTAATTGAAAGATTCCAAGTGATCATTTGCCCACTGTATATTCTTAGATGTAAGTAAATTTCACATTGAGAATGTTCTGCTTTGCCTCTTCCTTGGTTTCATCTTGGTGCATTCTCTTAGTCTGAAATTTGGTGTATGAATGCCTTTTCTTGTAATGAAAATATGTATATTTATTATCATACTCCTTGAAGAAGTGGTCCTGCCAAAAAGTAATTAAGACTGCGCGCCACCGAAGGAAAATCGCTGTGAATTTCTTGGCTGAACAAAATATGTATGCATATGTATATTTTCGAAGAAAATTGAGCTTTTCTTTTGACCTTGTACGCAGTTAAAGCCAGGAATCAGACAACTAGGACCTACTTCGTTTCCAAATAACAAAGGCGGGGACAACAATCGCATGACTGTATCGGAAAAGTATAGCAATTAGTGCACAGAGCTTAGCTTATGTTAATGAATGGTAGAGATGGCAAGTGAACTAATCTAATGCTAACCCAACATTATCTCTCACTTGTTATGCCAGACGTGCTGAGCATTGACGGTGCATGCTCAGTTTGAGTCTATTCATATTAGAACCCTTTCTCTCTTTGAATTCAAAAGGGCAATTATAAAAGTAAAAAGGACACATAAATAACCATGTATATAACAACAACAACAACTAAGCCTTTTCCAGGGTCGGTTATATATATATATACATGGTTATCTATATACATACATAAATAACCATATATATATATATATTATAACCAATTAGGTGGATATTACATGATAGATGACATGCAAATTTACAAGATAGCTGTACGAGAAATTAAATTTGACTTAAAGTTTTTTTTAAACAAATGTCGTGTAAAGCTTGTCTAACTGGCTCATGTTTAAACCATGTTCCTCTCAGCTGAAACGGTCTAACAAGGCTAACATAGAAGATCTTGAGTTGATGAAGAAGCCATCAACTGGTTCATTCGGTTTGTTTAAGACCCTAATTAAGGGGATTACTATTTGCCTGCCCAAAATATTCTACACATTCTTTTTTCCGTTACGAAAGTACTCTTTTTTCTGTGATTTCCAATCTGGGAGAGAGAAGAGAAAAATTGTGTAAGGTATTTTGGGTATTTTTGAAAAAGGTGTGAATAGTGAAAATAGTATACGTGAATTAATTTTGTTAATTAATCACTCGTTAATCTTGATTAAGATGCCGTGACTTGAGGCCATTTTGGTAATATATCCGTGCACAAAAATGGAAGTAGCCAGAGTCGTGACTCGCCATTTCGGCGAAAGGTGGGAAAAGATTTCCGAAATCGCGGTTTCGTCGGAGATATGTAAAAAATAAGGGTAAACAAGAACTTAAAAGATCGCGATCTTGCTCCTTTCGCCGCCTAGAGTGTCGGAAGCAACCAACACGAGGAGTCCACGTTGGCACGTAGCACACAGCCGAAACACCTTTCTTGTGTGCCGACCCCACTCGATTCTAATTGTAGTCAACGCTTGATCGGAAGAAAGGAGCCGAAGGGATTCCACTATCCAATTCTCTTCCCCACCGCCCTCCGCAAAATATTGGATTTTCCTCGTTCCGGTTTCTAGCTAATTTTTGGTTTTCTGGCTTCCTCGGAATCTCGGTGATTTGGGGAATTGGGATTTAATTATTTCTAGAAAAGGAGAGTTTCTTTCTTGGGTTTCCCTTTCCTTCCATTACTTTTAGTTTCTGGTCGTACCGTATGGGAGAGTGATCTTTTTGTTGTTTGGGAGAAGAGATTGGTGGTTTTGGGGAAGTGTGGCGATGGGAAAATTGGGGAGTGGTCGGAAGAACTTTTCGACGACGCCAACGGATTATCAATTGCTGGAAGAGATCGGATATGGCGCAAGCGCGACAGTTTATCGTGCAATCTATCTGCCTTCAAATGATGTTGTGGCAATCAAGTGCCTGGATCTCGATAGATGCAACAGCAATCTGGTAAATTCATAAATTTGGCCATGCTTGTATTCGTGTTTTCATCTGGATTTTTTTCTATGAATTTTGGGAATGTTGAACTTTCTCCCAAAGTTCTGAAATTCATGTCAGTTGGGTGACTTTGACCGATAATCCTTCCACGGGTGCTCTCAGAGGTGTTTGCAGTAGTAGGTAATCTGGAAGTCTGAGTATGGCGGATAATTGTTCAATGTTTGTTGGATTGTCATTTCTGTTGAAAAGACTGTTTATTGAATTTGTGATTGATGTATCTCTAATATTGTATTAAATACGTGAATGGACCAAAGACTTCTTCCGTAAGCCAGTCTGGGCGAATTTTATATTGAAACCGTCCCTTCCGTGTTCGATTCAGTAAATGGCCCTGATGGGCTTCCAAGGGAAGTTGGTGCGCTTTTATGCTTATGGTAGCTGCTGCCAAGTTTTACTTGTCAATTGAGGTGAGCACCGATGTATATTTTCTCTGCTTTGTAGATGTACATTCAGGATACCGATACGATTTCATTCTCACTAGTATGCAGTCATAAAGAATTGTGGTGTCCTATATTGCGCAAAAGGGTGTAAAGTGGAATTTGAGCCCATAAAAATGTAACGGTTGAAGTGAGAAGCTCGTGAGTTATGGTAGGCATACCTGCTTGATTATGAGATGCCGTGCCCATGGCTATCTGTAGACAGTGACTATGCTTGCAAAGACGAAATCCTTCTTGATGTGTTGGACCAGTCTGAAACAGATTTTTTGGATTTTCATGCAGCAATTCTTTTAACATCATCGAAGCCAAAATTGTGGATATCTTTTTTATAGTTGGAGGACCAAATAGGTAGACAGTGGTACCTAATTTTGATGGATGTGGCCTGAGTATCTACTTATAAAATTGTGCATACATGCTCTTCCTTTGTGAAAATTATAACTGATAATTGTGAACAGCATTACTCATTTATCTTCGCCATTCACGATCTCATATGGTTTGGTTTTTGTGTAATAATACTTTTAACCTAGTAATTTGGTTATCATTTGCATGCTCCTGATTTCTATCTAGACAAACTATCATCATGTGATCATGATCACCTAATAATCATACCTTACCCAATTTTATATGATTGGTTCTTGTAACAACTTTTCCTTCTAAAAGTAACAATCAGAGGATGGGAGCTACTTTCACGGGCATTTTCCTTTTGATTGCGTTTTCCTTCATCTAGGCTTGGAACTGACAATCAAACTAAAAATCCATGTTGTGGTATAAGATAGAGTTTCCCCATAGCAAAGCTTGTTCAAGGTTCCAGCAATAGATGCATGGGCCCGTTCTTCCTAGTGCATACACACACATACATGTGTGTATATATATTCCTTAATCAATCCCCAGGGATGCAATCTGTCCAACTTGGTCAGTCAAAAACATGTATCAGATTGTTTAGAGTCAAAGCTTATGCAGTTTTATCGAATGTTCAAAATCTGACAGTCCACAATGCATGGAATGTAGAAACTTATAGAAACATCTTCGTGGCATAATAACACTGGAACTTTGTTTGCCAATAAGTTGACCATTCTAGACATGTGTGAGGTCGTCATTTGTAAAATCCCACACACGTGAGTTTTAAACCAGAATAAAGTATGATGTCATTGTACAACTTTTGCTTTGTGTTTGGCTTGCTTATGCTCTCTTGATTGATACATTTGAGTTTGACACCTATACTCGGGTGATTTTGAATCTTTGCGATTTGTCGAAGTTGTATCGTGAGCATCAATCTTCGATCATCAACATTAATTTACAAGTGTATCGTGATTTAAAGGTTATCGCACCGTATCGTGTGATACGGGCCGTGTCGCACGATACGCCTAGGGACCCTTTATAAGGGTCCCTGGCCGAACCGAAACCCGCGTTTTTGCGGGTTTCTTCTCTCTCTTTAGACCTCCCCAAGTTTCCTAAGAACCGTTCTTCACCTCCTTGGTGTTCAAGGCTCCAAAAACATGCTCTACGGTATCCGTGCAAGCCTCCTATCTCGGATTTAGGTATATTTTTAGTGTTTTTCTTCATTTTTTCCTTTTTATTTATTGTTTTCTTTGTTTATTTGTATTTTTCTTTTTTTGAATGACAAAATATGAAGTTATTAAGTGTGTGTATATGATTTTTATTGCATTCATGAAGTGGGAGACACTCTATTTGAGTGTTATTTAACGATTGGGGATTTACGAAGTGCTTTTATTTTTAGTTTTTTTATTGAATTAAAGTACTTAATTGAGATGGCAGGAAGGGGTGTTAGAGACTCTTATTCTCGTTGTGATGATCCGGCATGACAATTGGGTACACCAGTTGAGGGTTCTAGATTAAAGATCAGATGCTTATTTTGTGAAAGGGTGGTTAGTGGTAGAATTTCAAGGTTGAAACACCACATAGGAGGGACTAGGAAAGAAGTTGCTCTATGCACAAGCAGAGTTAGAAGTTTGCCATAAGGTATTAAATGATAATGTCTATAGATGATTGAGAGTATATAGGAAAGGAGACAACAAAACGATGATTTAGAGATGTAGTAGCAGTTCACGAGCACCTAGCAGGGGAAAGAGGGTTCTGAAGACTTTAGAGGTGGTAGTAGAGGAAGTTCATGAAGGAGTAGAGAAAGAGCTTCTTCTAGCATACATTCATTTTTATCTCCTACTACTACACCTGGTGCTCAACTTGAAATTCGTGCTACTATGGCTTCAGAACAGTTGCATGATCAGGCAGACCTTGCAGTGAGCAGATGGTTTTATGATGCATGCATTCCATTCAAACCGTTTTCATTTTCAAGCAATGGCAGATGCAATTGCTAACATCGCTCCAGAATACAAAATGCCCTCCTATCAGAAGTTGAGAGGAAATATCTTAGATGAGACCGTCATTGAAGTACAAGAATAATGTTCGACATTGAGAGAGTCATGGAAGGAGACATGTTACACTATCATGGCAGATGGATGGACAGATAGGCGAGGAAGGACCTTGCTAAACTTTCTTCTCCACTGTCTTAAAGGACTTATATTTTTGAGATCTTTGGATATGTTAAAGGAGAAGCACACTGCAGATATTCTACAACAAGAATTTGATAAGGTTATATACAAGAGGTTGGGCTAGAGAATGTAGTCCAATTGATTACAGATAATACAGCTAACTACAAAGTAGCTAGGAAGGAGTTAGCTGATAGTTATGGGACTTTTACTCGACACCATGTGCAACCCATTGTTTAGATCTCATCCTTGAGGACATTGGTGAGATAGATGAAATAAAGGTAACAACTAAGTGTTGCCAAGATATTATAAAATTCATTTACAACCATGCATTTGTTTTGTATATGATGAGGAGATATACAAAAGGTGCAGAGCTTCTTCGAACAGCTGGAACTCGGTTTGCAACAAACTTCTTATCTATGCAGAGTATTGTAAGACAGAAGCAAGCATTGAATATAATGTTCTCCTCAGATGAGTGGCAACAATTTGCAGAGTTGCCTCAGAACAAAAGAAATAGAAAGCTGAATGAGATTTCCGAGACAGTCTTTAAGAGTACATTTTGTAATGCATGTGTTAGACTGTTGAGGATTACATGTCCTTTAGTAAAAGTTTTGAGATTGGCTGACAGCGAAGAGAAGCCATCTATGGACTATCTTTATGAAGCCATAGATAGGGCAAAAGAAGCCATCAGAAATAATTTTAATGAAAAAAAGAGAGATTATGTGCTCGTGTGGAAAATAATTGATAATAAATGGAATAAACAATTGCATCAGCCTATTCATGCAGCAACATATTATCTAAACCCATCATTTAGGTACTAAGCAATCTTCAAAAGGGACGGTGAGGTTAATCGAGGAATCATTGATTGTATTGATTGATTAGTCCCTGATGAGAGCATAGCAGATGCTATACATCGAGAGATGGAGATTTATGATAATGCTCTTCACTTGATGGGTTTGCCTGTAGCAATTCGTAACTGCACTACGATGCGTCCAAGTAAATTGTTTATCTTCATATTTAAGTTTCTTAAATAATACATTTTATATTATTATTGATTATGTCTCTAATGTTTGTCTTTTTCTACAGATGTTTGGTGGAATAGGTTTGGAACTGATTGTCCGAACCTTAGGGATTTTGCAGTGATAGTTCTGAGCCAAACCTGTAGTGCAACAGGTTGTGAAAGGCAGTGTTATCTGACATGTATCGTATCGCGTATCGCTGGGCTCCACGATATGGGCGTATCGTATCGTATCATACTTTAATATTAAAATAATACAAAAATTATTTAAAAAATCAAGAAAATTAGTAAAAATCCGAAAAAAATCTGATAATCGCTTTAAATTCATATAATGCAAAGTTTAGCACAGATTGAACATTCAACATTGAACAATTACATCCAAAATTACATATTTTGAAGCAAAAAATGAAATACATTTACATTTTACATATTGTAAATTTGTATCAGGATTATTAACTAAATAATCTTCATCTTCTACTTGATAAAGATTCAAAGTTTCTCATCACCTTCTGCTTTAAAATGAAAATCTTTATCTCCTTCGTGATGTTGTTGCACTTCAAATTAATTCATGCAATGTCTTCTTCGGTTAGGAGTGCATTTTCTTCGTTATCTTCCATATTCCACTCATCTAATATATTAAAATTAACAAACTGCTATCTTTGTACATATAATTGTCATATTTGATAATTTTTATATGTGAGCAAAACAATGAGCTCAATTTCTTTGATTATCGACTCTATGACACCTCAGTGATTGATATTATTACTTGATGATATCCCTTTTTCTCTTATGACTAGCTTTTTAACTAATGCTTGAGCTTTATTTCTCACTTCATAGACTGAGTTAAGCCTCACACACGTTATCATGTTAACTCAATGAAAGTCACATAAGGTGAACCCTAAAATAGTGAAGTTGTGAAATGCCCACTCAATGAACCGAGACAACCAAATGTTTGTAATTGTTTGCGATCTCATGAAATTAGAAACTGCTAGCAGAAATATACCTAAAAGTTGGCAACAAAAAGGAAAATGATTTTGTCACAATTTTTTATTTGTTTATAAATTATTCTTATTCAATAAATAAAATTATAAACTCAAATTACAAGCATAGAGAGGCGAAGAGAGGCCAGAAACCTGTAAAAAAAATTTTGAAAAAAATTTTTGAAAAAAGAAAATTGGAAAAAAAAATTTGGGCGTATTGCCCGTATCATACGATACGGGCCGTATCATACGATACAACACGATAACCTATATCTTACGATAAAGGTTACCATATCGTACACGATACGATACGATACGTATCGCACCGTATCGTACGATATAGATAACAGTGGAAAAGGAATTGGAGTGTCTTTGAACACATCCATACAAAGAAGCGCAATAGGTTGGAACATAAGAGACTAAATGATTTAGTTTTTATTTGTTGTAACATGCGCTTTCGTGAAACGTAATGTTGTATTACTTAAATGTTCAATTCAATAAATTGTTTAACTTTAATTGTTAATATTATTTACTAATTATTTATCTTTGTTTGTTGTAGACAATTAAAAAAAGTAAATAGACAAGAAAGTCAATTTGATCCAATAAGTTTGGATACTTTTGATATATTAGAAGATTGGATTATAGAAGATAGTGAAGAAAATGCCCTCCTAACTGAAGAAGACATTGCATGGATTAATTTGGAAGGAGCGCAACAACAATATCAAGGAGATGAAGAATTTGATTTTCAAGCAGAAGGTGCTGCTGCTGATAATGAGGATATTCAGTAAGGCGAAGAAGATTATTTAGTTGATGATCCTGATTATAATTTGTAAAATGTAAATGTATTTCATTTTTTTATTCAAAATATGTAAATTTGGATGCAATTATTCAATGTTGAATGTTCAATCTGTACTCAACTTTGCATTATATGAATTTAAAGTAATTACCAGTTTTTTCCAGATTTTCTTGATTTTTTTTCGGATTTTTACTAATTTTTATTGATTTTTTAATTAATTTTTGTATTATTTTAATATTAAAGTACGATACAATACGATACGATACACCCGTATCGTGGAGCCCAACGATACGTGATACGATACGCGTCAAACAACACTAGATATATATGTAATGGACATACATACATATGTGTGTGATCTTTAGTTGAAAAATGTCATGCTGCCACTTGCTTCACAGATTTCACTGGCATGGCTATTTTGGGGGACTACATGAAATTACAAGTAGAGTCCAAGCAATTGTTTATTTTACCAGTGCAGCATATTAAGACACCTTGGACTTACATATGTCAATGTTGATTTATTGAAGTGTTGTAACGCTAGGTATTTCACAAAGTCATGAAGTTGACTACATTTTGTAGGACGACATACGACGAGAGGCTCAAACAATGAGCCTAATTGAACACCCGACTGTAATAATGGCTTATTGCTCCTTTGTTGTTGATCGATGCCTTTGGGTTGTTATGCCATTTATGGCAGAGGGGTCATGCTTGCACATAATGAAGATTGCATACCCAGATGGGTTTGATGAGCCTGTTATTGGTTCAGTTCTCAAAGAGACACTTAAAGCTTTGGAGTATCTTCATCGGCATGGACATATTCATCGTGATGTAAAGGTAAAACTCCTTGCTAATTGATAGGCATGCTTGCTTGAGAAAAATTTCAATGCAAAGCTTTACTGGAAATTGCTCTTTAGGCGGGAAATATCCTTCTAGATAGCAGTGGGGTTGTCAAGCTTGGTGACTTCGGTGTTTCTGCGTGCATGTTCAACAAGGGCGATAGGCAGCGTTCAAGGAATACTTTTGTTGGAACACCATGCTGGTGCAGTATAAACTTCTTTTGTCCTATTTCCTCCGTGACAATTGCTGTAATCTTTGTTTCAGTTGAAAAGTAACTTTGGCTGTTTGTGCGTGTGCCTATGTTTGTTTATGTGTATGTGTTTATTGTTAAAGATTTTGTTTTTCTCTTCTTTCAAGGATGGCACCTGAGGTGTTACAGCCTGGTAGTGGCTATGATTTCAAGTAAGTTTCCGTTTGCTGCTATCATGTTATTGTGCTTTTGCTGTATCTGTCACTAGGAGGAGATTTACTGCTTAACAGGAGTTTCCGTTTGCTGCTATCATGTTATTGTGCTTCACAGATTTCACTGGCATGGCTATTTTAGGAGGAGATTTAAATGGACATGTCGGTAAAGAGGCATTAGGATATCAAGGTATTCATGGAAACTTTGGTTCTGGGGATATAAATGAGGAAGGTAGGGAGATTTTAAATTTTGCTATGGCATTTGATCTCTTTATAGTCAATACAATCTTCAAAAAATGAGATGAACATTTAATTACTTATAAGAGTGGCTTATCACAAAACAAATTGATTACTTTATTTGTAGAAAAAAAGATAGAGCGTGTTGTAAAGATTGTAAGGTAATTCCATGAGAAAGCTTAACCACCCAACATCGACTTTTAGTTATGGATTTACAAATAAAAAAATGGATAAAGAAGAAAAGAGTGCATCAAGCAATTCGGACTAAATGGTGGAACCTCAAAAACGAGAAAGAAGATATATTTAAACAAAAAGTCCTTCAAGGAGATGTTTGGAATTATGTTGGCACACCCTGTGATATGTGGAACAATATGACTATACATATTAGGAAAGTGGCGAAAGATGTGTTAGGGGTATCTAAGGGAGGTGTACCGGCACAAAAAGAAGCTTGGTGGTGGAGTAAAGTAGTACAAAATAAAATCAAGGCAAAGAGGGCATGTTACAAATTACATTATGCTAAGAAAACTAGTAAAACTTTAGAAGCTTATAAGAAAGCAAAGAAGGAAGCGAAAAAGGCCGTTAGTGAAGCAAAAGCTAGTATTAGTTTAGGAGATTTAGCCAAGTCAGAAAAGTATATAAACCACAATTTCTACCGATGTATTCAAAAAAATGAAGTCAAAGAGGCTCTTAAACATATGAAGGGTGGTAAATCGGTAGGACCAGATAATATTCCTATAGAAGTTTGGAAAATACAACAACAACTAAGCCTTTTCCCATACTAGACGGGATCGGCTATAGAAGTTTGGAAAATACTAGGAGAAATAGGAATCTCTTGGCTCACAAGACTATTTAATGAAATATGGAAAAACCAAAAGATGCCCAGGGAATGGAGAGCAAGTACACTTATACCCATATATAAGAACAAGGGTGACATTCAAAATTGTGTGAATTATCAAGGTATCAAGTTAATGAGTCATACTATGAAATTATGGGAAAGAATTATCGAACGTAGGTTAAGACGAGTATCAAGTACAACAAAGAACCAATTTGGATTCATGCCAGGCAGATCTACTATTGAAGCGATTCACCTTTTGAGATGTCTTATGGAACATTTTAGAGCAAAAAAGAAAGACCTTCACATGATATTTATTGATCTTGAAAAAGCTTATGATAGGGTACCGAGAGAGGTTCTTTGGAGAACTTTGGAAAAAAGAGGTATCCCATTGACATATATTAACCTTATAAGAGACATGTATGATGGTGTAAAAACATGTGTGAGGACTCATGAAGGAACGACAGACTTCTTTGAAGTTAACATTGGGTTACCTCAAGGATCAACTTTAAGTCCATACTTATTTATAATGGTGATGGATGAGTTAACAAAACATATTCAAGATGAAGTACCTTGGTATATGTTATTTGCAGATGACATTGTATTAGTGGAGGAGTCTAAGGAAAAAGTTAATAGAAAATTGGAACTATGGAGAGAAACATTAGAAAGCAAAGGCCTCCGACTTAGTAGAACAAAGACAGAATATATGGAATGTAAGTTTTATCATTTGGTTACTTTAGAGGACATGAAAATTAAAATTGGCACACATTGCATTCTCGAAAAGGAAAGTTTTAAATACCTAGGGTCAATTTTTCAGAGTGTTTGAAGAATTGATGGAGATGTTACACATAGAATTAATGCTGGTTGGTTAAAATGGAGAGGAGCATCTGGTATTCTTTGTGATAAGAAGATACCATTAAAGTTAAAAGCTAAATATTATAGAGCAGCAATTAGGCCTGCCATGTTTTATGGTTCTAAGTGTTGGGCAATTAATCATCAACATGTACAAAAGATGTCTGTGACAGAAATGAAGATGTTGAGATGGATGAGTGGTCATACAAAAAAAGACCGTATACATAATGAGGTTATTAGAAACAAAATAGGAGTGGCACCAATAGAGGATAAAATGAGAGAATATCGTTTAAGATGGTTTGGACATATAGAAAGAAGATCAAAAGAAGAACCTGCAAGAAGGTGTGAAAAACTAAATTTGGAAAGTATTAAAAAAGGTAGAGGACGACCACAAAAGTGTTCAAAAGAAACAATAAAGATTGATCTAGCTCATTGGGAGTTAACTGCTGACATGGCACACGATAGGGATGTGTGGAAACAAAGAATCCATGTAGCCGACCCCGTCTAGTATGGGAAAAGGCTTAGTTGTTGTTGTTGTTTTAACCTTCTCATGAAATAACTTCATGCTTTCTTTTCCTTTTACACTCGTTGTTTTCTTGTCTCTTATGGCAATGCCTGAGACCTAACACGAATTATCTGATGGCTCGCATATCATTTTCATTAAATATTCAATATGTTCATGATTCATCACTGCTTAAATTTTGTTTTTGTTGCGGCAGAGCGGACATTTGGTCATTTGGAATAACTGCACTGGAGTTGGCACACGGGCACGCACCGTTTTCAAAGTATCCTCCAATGAAGGTGATTATTAGTGGGGAAACCATGATGTTTTAACTGATGGAACATGTCATAGAATAATTGTATGTCCAATTTGTGTACAATTTTAGATATTGTTTAACAGCAATCCGACATATGATGTGATACCATGATAAATTCTGTTTGTAAGATTTTTCTTTAACAGCTCTGTGGCCACGAATCTTAAAGATAGCGTTAGAGTGAATTTAGTCAAGGCAATGAAGTGTAGAAAAGCTTTTCCAGAAAGTCAACAAAAATGGCTGCACATTTCTAGTCTTTCTACAAAATTTATAGATCAGTTATGTGGGATACTGTTTGAACAACTCATTTTATTAGGACTTAGTACTGACAATATTAACTAAGAAATTGATCCAGTGTCTTATTTTGTTCTCGACTATATTGTTATATGCTTCTTTAAAATGTAAATCTTTCTTGTTCATGGGAAAATCATTGTTAAAATGTTCCATCTTCCATTATAGCCTTCATATGTCAGACTTCTATTGATTGAGAGCAATGAGATATGCTGAATGCTAATGGTGTTATATCTCTTCTGACTCTTATTTCAGGACCTCCTACCAATTCATGATTCCAAGAGTAATTCCTAATGTTTCTAAAACATTTTGTGTCATGATAACAAATCTCTGATTTGCTAGATGTGTTGGTCTTCCAGGAGTTGTCTAAGCCACCTTAGTTCTGTTGTTGTTGCCATTGTTCTGTATTCAGCCTTTTTGGAGGAGCGTGAGACTTTTTGCTATTTTTTGCACTTTCATGAAATAAGAGTCACCTAAAAACACACAAAAACCTATGGTGGAGTGTCTATCATTCATATCACCTCCCCAAGCAACATCAATGTAGGCAATTAATTTTAAGGAAGATGAGGAAAGTAGAAAAACTCCTTCTTTGTGGTGTGTTTAACGTATCTGACTATTCTCATGACTACACTCATGTGGACAGTAGTGGGTGCATGTTGAAATTGACTTACTATGTGGACAACATGCATAATATCAGGTCGAATAATAGTCAGATAGGTTAAAGCACCAACCATTTGTCGATATGGAGTGGGATCATCAAGTGGTTTCCCGTCCTCAAGCCTTATTTTATGTCCAAGTACTTCAGGAGTTTCTACAAATTTGTCACCAGATAATCCTGATTTGTTAACAATATAATGCACAAACTTTGTTTGTGACAAAAAAGCACCTTTGTTATTATGAGTTACTTTAATACAAAGACATTTCAAATTCATTACGTATTGACTTGTAAATTCTTGCGAGGATTCATTAAATACTTTCAATATAATATCATAATATCATCCACATATACTTGCACAAGAAGAATATCATGCTTTTTATTTTAATAAAAGGGTAGTATCGACTTTTCCTCTTGAGAAACCATTTTCTAAAAGGAAACTTATTTACTCAACCTTTCATACCAAGCTCTAGAGCTTGCTTTAAACTTAGTATAAAGCCTTTTTTAAGTTTAAAAACATGGTCAGTAGTTCATGATTTTCAAAACCTGGAGGTTGTTCAACGATACCTCCTCTTGAATAAAACCATTTAGGAAAAGCACTTTTGACATCCATTTGGTTCTAGTTTTTACTTTATACACTCATCTACAACCTATAGGTTTCTTAGACTTAGTGTTAGCATGAAAAATATTTATTAATCCAATAGAAACCACTTACAAAATACCGCAAATTGGAGGCATTCCTCCAATCTGCCCAAGAGCTGAAAGTCGGCCCTCTTGTGCTGCCGCCCTGCACTTTTCCTTGTTTTTTCTAACTAAACCCTAATCACCTATTAATACCATATCTAACTTAATTTTCTAATCTACCCCCAGTAAGTATTAACTATTTCTAAGATGACATAGGACTCAAAAGGACATGAATATGTATCTACACGACCCAGACTTTCATTTCACAGCTTTCCTTAACACTCTCCTTCAAGTTAGGTGAAAAATGTTAATGACAGCCAACTTGAATAATGTCTCCTTTAATTGTCTGCTGGTAGTAGCTTTAGTTAAGAAATCAACCCTCTGTTTGATAGACTGAACAAATTTCAGCTTGAATTCTTGATTAGATATCTTCTCTCTGATGAAGTGGCAGTCAATTTCTATATGTTTGGTCATTTCATGATATACTGGATTTGATGCCATCTGAATTGCTGCATTGCAATCACAATATAGTGGTATAAGATGGTTAAGTAAATAACCCAATTCTCTAATCAATGAAGATATCCATTTTCCTTCACACATAGCTTGTGTTATAGCTCTGTATTCAACTTCTGCTATAGATCTCGCAACCACTATCTGTTTTTTACTCTTCCAAGATATAATATTACCACCAAGTAAAATAACATAACCTTTAGTTGACTTCCTGTTATCATAAGAACCAACCCAATCGGCATCAGAATAAAGTTCAATGTCCAAATTTGATGATTTCGAATAGAGTAAACCCATTTCCGAAGTTGATTTAAGATACCGAAGAATTCTATATACTGCATCCATATGATTTTTAGTTGGTGAGTGCATATATCTGCTCACAATCTCAACTGCATACGTAATGTCTGGTCGAGTAATAGTCAAATACATGAGCTTACCAACTAGCTTTTGATATTTGTGGATATCTTTGAACTCTTCACTGTCACCGTTAAAAAATTTCTGGTCTACCTCCATAGGAATATCGCTAAGTTTACACTCAAGCATTTGAGTTTCTTCAAGGAGATCCATTAGGTATTTCCGTTGAGTTAAAAAGATACCTTTGTTAGAATAGAGGGCTTCTATGCCCAAGAAATAGTGGAGCCTACCCAAATCCTTAATATCAAAAAATCTATGAAGATTCATTTTCAACTTTGATATTTCTTCAAGGTCATCTCCTATAACAATAATGTCATCAACATACACAACAAGAATAGATATTTTTGTCCCTTTCTTAAAGAATATTGGATGATCATTCAGACTTCTGCTGTATTCCAGACTGCACACTACTTTGCTGAATTTATCAAACAAAGCTCTTGGAGACTGTTTCAACCCATATATTGCTTTATTGAGTTTACATACTCTATTAGAAGATGACAAATTTCTGGTCATTCCTGGAGGTAGTTCCATGTACACTTCTTCATTTAAATCTTCTTGTAAGAAAGCGTTTTTAACATCCAATTGCCATAGATCCCATCCAAAGTTTACTGTCATACTGAGAAGTATTTTGATTGATGTAAGTTTAGCCACGGGTGCAAATGTTTCTGTATAATCAATGCCATATGACTGACTGTATCCTTTAGCAACCAATCTGGCTTTTTTTTTACCAATGCATTCAATTCTTCTTCAATCACAGTTTTCCATAAGGGGCATTTGATTGCTTCTTCAAACTTCGAAGGGATCTTATTTTTTTTAGCATTCATAATGAAGTTTTGATAACTCTGAGAAGTGTTGGCATATGAAACATAATTAGAAATTGGATATCTTGCACATGAAAGCTTACCTTTGCGAACAATAATAGGAATCTCAAGATCACTGTCCACTTGCACTTGAGGATCTGATTCAGGGAAAATCTCTTTAGCACATGGTTCTTCTTAAGAGTACACAATCTTTCGCTGTCCTTTCTTGTACGTCAGAATCTCTTTTGATTGCTGTCTTTTCTCACTCTGATGGTCAATTGTCTCATTATACTCCCCCTTACTAGGAACTAGTGGAAGGACAAAAGATGGAGTTGTAGTGGACTCCATGAGAGGAGAGTAATAAGAAGTAAGTTCAAAGAAAGTGACATCCATGAAAACATATAGTTTTTTAAGCAGTGGGTCATAGCATTTGTATCTCTTTTGAGAGTTTGAATAGCCAAGAAAAATACACTTATTGGACTTGGCATCAAGTTAATCACGATTGGGAAGATGGATATATACAAAACAGATACACCCAAAGATACGAGGAACTAGATGAAATGGTTTTGATGTTTTATCAAGACTATGAATAGGATTCTCCCCCTGAATGGTATTATTGGGCATTCTATTTATAAGATACACAACAGTAAGGACAGCTTCTCCTCAATAGAATTTTAGAACATTACTTTGAAGGAGAAGAGTTCTGGCTACTTTCAGAATATGATGATTCTTCCTTTCAGCAATACCATTCTACTGAGGTGTATACAAACATGTAGTATAATGAACAATTTCCTGTGCTTGTAAATAATTTTTTAACTGAGTCCCAATATATTCTTTTCCATTATCAGACTGAAGAATTTTAACAGAAGCATTGAATTAAGTACAAATAAATTTATGCACAATGGAAAAAATAGAGGAAATTTCAGACTTTGTTTTCATTAAGTAAACGATTGTAAGACGAGTACAATCATCAATGAAAGAGACAAAATACTTATGACCAAACAAGGAGCTTACTGGACTTGGACCCCATACATCAGAGTGAATAAGTTCAAAAGGTTGAGATCATCGAGAATCACTTAAAGGATAAGATGCCCTTTGGTGTTTCCCAAGCTGACAGACTTCACATTCAAACAGAGATTTATTGGACTGGACTCTAAGTTGAGGAATAACATATAAAATTTTTGACACTAGGAGATGACTAAGACGATAATGCCAAAGACGAAGATCTGTATATTGAACAGGTGCTGCTGAAACGCTGTAAGAGGTTGAAGGCTGAGAATAATCTTCAAGAATGTATAATCCTTTTTGTAATTTACCATGTCCAAAGATTTTTCCCGTCTTCAGATCCTAAAATACACAACCAGAAGGATGAAAAGTTACACAACAATCCAAGGCATGAGTTAAAGAGCTGACTGAGAGAAGATTTATCGAAAAACTGGAAACATGATATACTGATGGTAAATCTGAAATACATGTAGGTACACTTCCTTGTCCAATCATATAAGTGAAAGAACCATCTACCAATTTAATTGGTTCCTGATCTTTAAGAGTCTTGAAAGCTGAAAAATATGATAATTCTCCTACCATATGATCTGTAGCCCCTGAATATATTATCCAAGTTTTAAATTGAGAAAGAGAGGCGTGGTTACCCTTTACGGTATGTGTAGCGTGAGCCACTGTAGCTCGGGTGGAGGGAGTAGAGGATTTTTAAGAGAATCTCTGTGACCTATTCTTTTTATAATCTCTTGAATTCCATCGGTGTTGGGAGTTGAACTTTCTGCAGAATGAACTGAGGTAGTACGATTTCTATTGTAATCTGGTTTACCATGTAGTTCCCAACAATGATCTCTGGTATGACGCGATTTGCCACAATAGGAGCAAACAAGTTTTTCTCTGTCATCTGAACTAAATCGACCACGGCCACGTCCACGACTCTGGTGTCCCCCTCTACCACGAAAATGAGAATTGTCTCCTCTTAGCTGAAGAGCATGTCGATCTGTACTAATAACATGATCCTTCTTAAGATTCCTGCGATCTTCTTCTTTGATTAATAAAGAGTAAACAGTACCCAAGGAAGGAAGCTCTTCTCTGCTTAAGATATTCAGTTTTATTGATTCAAATTCTGGATTCACACCCCACAACAAATCAAATACTTTTTTCTTTTCAATCTAAGTGTTTCTTTCATTATAACAGAACACTTGATATTCGTATAGTAGAGTAGTTCAACCCAAAGACTGATTGGCTTGTTTGCACTTTCAACCCAAAGACCTCGGAGATCTGCATAATATTCCCTGATAGACTGATTGGCTTGTTTGCACTTTCTGATTCTTTCTATTATCTCATATTTTTTTGCAACATTCTTCTTTCGGGAATACGCCTCAGCTACTGCACACCAATCTCATGAGCAGATTCTAAAAACATAAAAGTTTTAGCAATTGATGGAATCATAGACTGTAGCAACCAAGATGATATCAATGCATCTTCTCTTTTTCAAGTAGGATAAAGAATGTCATGAGGCTCTGGAATTGGAGTATGACCCATTAAATGTGCCCATCTCTCCCTTCCTACAATCGCAAGTTCCACAGATCTTGCCCATTTCATATAATTTCGACCATCTAATTCAGTCGTTGTAATTTGAAGATTTTCTATTTTTTTTTAATAAGCCCGATTATTCGCCTGTATGAAAGGAACTGTTAATACTTTTACCTTTTCCAGCCATTGATTAGAAAATCTAAAAAACAACTTAATAAGTCTGAAATCTCAATCTAGTACTTTGACAAATCAGAAGGGGAGGAGGTCTTCTTCAATGTATAAAAAGTAGAGGCTGAAAGTTATATCCTTGCAATGAAGATACCCAAAAATTCAGTTTTCTGACATATGCACCAGTCGCACATACTGATTTCAAACAAGGAAGTCTCTTGAATGGAGCAAGTACATCAATATATACAAAGACGACTTAAAGCAGTCTACGTGATGCAAGAAATAATTCACAATGGGCCAGCCGATTGAATCAATATCAACGATCCACTTGATTTTACCAAAAAACGATTCACTATTAATCAATAGATCAATATGCTCCACCCGATTTTTCCTAATTTCACTCTTTCAATAAAAGATTCTGAAATAATCCGATGCACAAATCAAATCTCTGAAATAATCAGATTCGCAATGTCTAATGTAAAGTCTTCAAGGATTCAATAGTAGATTCACGTTGATTGAAGAATCCAAAATCGAATTTCCAAGTGCTTCTATAAAACACATTTTTTACTGATTGTCTTCAATCAAATCATAAAAAAAAATGCCAAACAGGCTCTGATACCATGTTAGCATGAAAAATATTTATTAATCCAATAAAAACCACTTACAAAATCCCGCATATTGGAAGCATTCCTCCAATCTGCCCAAGAGCTGGAAGTCGTCCCTCTTGTGCTGCCACCCTGCACTTTTCCTTGTTTTTTCTAACTAAACCCTAATCACCTATTAATACCCTACAACAACAACTAAGCCTTTTCCTATACTAGACAGGGTCGGCTACATGGATTCTTTGTTTCCACAGATCCCTATCGTGTGCCATGTTAGCAGTTAACTCCCAATAAGCTAGATCATTCTTTATTGTTTCTTTCCAACACTTTTATGGTCGTCCTCTACCTCTTTTAATACTTTCTAAATTTAGTTTTTCTAACCTTCTTACAGGTTCTTCTTTTGATCTTCTTTCTATATGTCCAAATCATGTTAAACGATGTTCTCTCATTTTATCCTCTATTAGTGCCACTCCTAATTTGTTTCTAATAACCTCATTATGTATACGGTCTTTTCTTGTATGACAGCTCATCCATCTCAACATCTTCATTTCTGTCACAGACATCTTTTGTACATGTTGATGATTAACTGCCCAACACTCATAACCATAAAACATGGCAGGCCTAATTGCTGCTCTATAATATTTAGCTTTTAACTTTAATGGTATCTTCTTATCACAAAGAATACCTCATGCTCCTCTCCATTTTAACCAACCAGCATTAATTATATGCATAACATCTCCTTCCATCACTCTGAAAAATTGACCCTAGGTATTTAAAACTTTCCTTCTGGGGAATGCAATGTGTGCCAATTTTAATTTCTATGTCCTCTGGGGTAACTAAAGGATCAAACTTACATTCCATGTATTCTGTCTCCGTTCTACTAAGTCGGAGTCCTTTGCTTTCTAATGTTTCCCTCCATAGTTTCAATTTTCTATTAACTTTTTCCTTAGACTCCTCCACTAATACAATGTCTTCTGCAAATAACATACACCAAGATACTTCATCTTGAATATGTTTTGTTAACTCATCCATCACCATTATAAATAAGTATGGACTTAAAGTTGATCCTCGATGTAACCCAATATTAACTTCAAAGAAGTCTGTCATTCCTTCATGAGTCCTCACACATGTTTTTACACCATCATACATGTCTCTTATAAGGTTAATATATGTCAATGGGATACCTCTTTTTTCCAAAGTTCTCCAAAGAACCTTCCTCGGTACCCTATCATAAGCTTTTTCTAGATCAATAAATATCATGTGAAGGTCTTTCTTTTTTGCTCTAAAATGTTCTATAAGACGTCTCAAAAGGTGAATTGCTTTAATAGTAGATCTGCCTGGCATAAATCCAAATTGGTTCTCTGTTGTACTTGATACTTGTCTTAACCTACGTTCGATAATTCTTTCCCATAATTTCATAGTATGACTCATTAACTTGATACCTCGATAATTCGCACAATTTTGAATGTCTCCCTTATTCTTATATATGGGTATAAGTGTACGCTCTCCATTCCTTGGGCATCTTTTGGTTTCTCCATATTTCATTAAATAGTCTTGTGAGCCAAGTGATTCCTATTTCTCCTAGTGTTTTCCAAACTTCTATAGGAATATTATCTGGTCCTACTGATTTACCACCCTTCATATGTTTAAGAGCCTCTTTGACTTCATTCTTTTGAATACGTCGGTAGAAATTGTGGTTTATATACTTTTCTGACTTGGCTAAATCTCTTAAACTAATACTAACATCTTTATTTTCATTAAAAAGATTATAAAAATAATTTTTCCATCTATTTCTTATATCATCATTTGCCACTATAATTTTTTCATCCTCGTCTTTTATGCATCTAACATAATTAAGATCTTTAGTTTTCTTATCTCTAGCCCTATCTATCCTAAAAATATCTCTTTCACCCTCTTTTGAGTTGAGATTTTTATATAAGTCATCCCAAATCTTAGCTTTTGCTTCATTAATGGCCTTTTTCGCTTCCTTCTTTGCTTTCTTATAAGCTTCTAAAGTTTCACTAGTTTTCTTAGCATAATATAATTTGTAACATGCCCTCTTTGCCTTGATTTTATTTTGTACTACTTCACTCCACCACCAAGCTTCTTTTTGTGCCGGTACACCTCCCTTAGATACCCCTAACACATCTTTCGCCACTTTCCTAATATGTATAGCCATATTGTTCAACATATCACAGGGTGTGCCAACATAATTCCAAACATCTCCTTGAAGGACTTTCTGTTTAAATATATCTTCTTTCTCGCTTTTGAGGTTCCACCATTTAGTCCGAATAGCTCGATGCACTCTTTTCTTCTTTGTCCATTTTTTTATTTGTAAATCCATAACTAAAAGTCGATGTTGGGACAACTGAATGAATCCATAATTCCAAACATCAGAATGAATTATTTAAAAAGGTTTGTTTGAGGTAGACGTTCTTTGAGACAACAGAAGACATTTCATTTTTCCATTGGCACGATCCTTGAAAAAAAGTCTTTGACATTTTTAATTCATCTTTAGATAAAACATTACATTGTCCAAGATTTTGATCATGTAAATAGTGTATTACATATAGTCCTCCTTCTCTACGGCCATATCCAATCACCTTCTTCATTAGATGATCCTGTATAATGCAACTGTTTGATGAGAAGCTGACTATACAACCATTGTCACATATTTGTGAAACTGAAAAAATATTTAAATTTAACTTTGGAACCAAACTTATTTTTTAAAGTGAAATTTTTTTATTTTGAAGATCTTCGATTTTGTAACACTCAGTTTTGTTCCATCAACTATAAACACATATGAATCATATTTCTTTTGAGTGTAATTTCTTAAAATGTTTTCTTCACATGTTATATGAAAAGAAGCTCCGGAATCGAGTAACCAAGATTTCGTACATGTGGTTCCATTAGAGCTGGTAGAACAAATTGCTCCAATCGATGCACTTCCTTTCACTTGTTCTTCAAGTTGTTTTATTTTGTTTTGGAGTTCACGTAGAGTAAGTTTCTTTTTCTTTTCCTTCGACCGCGGCAACATTGGACAATGTTTAAATACATGACCTGGTTCAATACAATAAAAACAAATTACCTCATTCTTTGTAGTAGGTTATCCATCTGTCTTAAAATGTGGACGTCGATAGGGCCTGATGTTTGCTCTTGGTCTGGATACAGCTAGTACATAGTCTCTTTGAGTTTTTGCTTCTCTTATTCTGGTTTTTGTCATTTGTAAATCGGCCAAAACTTTTTCTTTTGAAAGAAATGGCTTTCTATGAATGAGATTGACTCTCTCCTTCAAATTCTTCTCTCAAACTTCTAAGAAACTGATAGACAAAGTCCTCATTTTGTTCGCATTGCCTTATAGCAAGACAATGTGTGCACTTTTTTTATATCCACGAAGTTCATTCCAAATATTAAAAAACTCCGTGTAAAATTCACTAATGTTCTTATCTCCTTGTCTTAAGGTCATAAGTTTATCTCTAAGAGCCATTTTGTCAGCTACAATACTTTGTATATGACTTCTTTTGAGATATTCCCACACTTCTCTCGCATTTATAAAGTCTTTTAAAGTGTCTTTTACATGCTCATTAACATTGTTCATGAGGATCCATGTAACGATTCTATGTCCTCCCTCGTATTCTTCCATTTATTCTAAGCTTGAATCAATGGAAGGTTTTGTTTTTGTTCCGCTAACATAACCCCATATTTTCTTGAAATATAGATAATTTTTAATGGTTTGTGCTCATATCTTATAGTTGGTGTTTGTTAGGTGGAAACAAAACCCTTTATCTTCTATTATCAAAAATAAATAATCAACAAACGTCTTACTTGAAGAGACGAGCAGTCCACTGGATTAAAGCCTTCTCAGCATGCATCCTGAGATTACCTTTTCTCGATCAATCATCCTTGACGAGGCTCTGATAACATGTAATGAAGATCGACTTCACCCAATCTTGATAGCCACACGAAATGCCTCAAGCACTTCACCAAGAATCAGTCAAACTGTGCCTTAAGCACTAAATTGCGTAACACAAACAATTTAATAACACTTTATATTCAAGACAAAGCACCACGACTTGAAGATTACAAGAGAGAAGACGAATATATATAGACTAGAGGGGATGGTGTACAATAGGAAGATCGCTTGCCGTTGGGTGCTGGCCTGGCCAACGACTAGAAAAACTAGTCGTTGGATAGGTTGGCTGGCTGGTCGGCAGATAGCAGCGGCATTAGGTGGTGGTGATGGTGGCAGTGGTGGCGGCAATGGTCAGATGGTGGCGATGACGGCCTTCGGCAGGTGGTCCTTCTTCTAACACAGTCCACCAAAAGTGGTAGAACATACTACGCTAATAGATGTCTTTTCAAGTTGTTTTATTTTGTTTTGAAGTTCATGAAGAGCAAAGCTTTGTTCTCCTTCTCCATTTTTTATAAGATGTTCTAACTCTCTGCAGTAAGAATAAATTACCTCCTTTTTTGCATTGTTTTGTCCATCTTATTTGAAGTGTGGAGGACGATAGGGTTGTATGTTTGCTCCTAATCTAGATGTAGCCCGCACAAAGTCTCTTTGTAATTTTGTTTCCTTTGATTTTTGTCTCAGCCATAAAAAGTTCTACCAGGACTTCTTCCATTGTTGGAAACAACTTTCGATGGATTAGTGCAAACCGTATGATCTTGAATCCATCATATAAAGTCCCTTTGTGATTTTGTTTCCTTTGATTTTTGTCTCTTAGGTTTCTAAAGAATTGGTAAATAAAGTCTTCATTCAATTTGTACGGTCTTGAGTCCAAGCATTGTGTACAATTTTTTTTATAGGCTCAAAGTTGATTCCATATGTTAAAAAATTCACTGTAGTATTCGTCCATTCTCTTTTTCCTTGTTGAAGGGATTGAAGTTGATCTCGAAGAGTCATTCTATGTGCTACATCACTTTGTACATGAACCTTTTTTAAATACTCCCACACATCCTTAGCATTTGTAAAGTTGGATAAAATATCTCGTACATGATCACTTACATTATTCATAAGGATCCATAGAATGGTTTTGTGTTTTCTTTCGTATTCTTCTTTTTGTTCCAAAGTAGAATCCATAGATGTTTCTACTTTGGTTCCACCGACATAGCCCATAATTTTTTAAAATATAGATACTTTTTCATATTTTGAGTCAATGTCTTATAGTTTGAGTTAGTCAAATGAAAATTGAATCCCTTTTCTTCCATTAAATTTTAATATCAAATTTGAAACTTAATAAAGATACCTCAGAAAACAATTTTCAACAAAGCCAAGTGACTTTCTTTTCTCGTGGATGCTTTCTCCTATGTAGCCCGCTTCTCCATATAACCCCAAAAGTGATTTAACTCTGATACCATAAAAGCAAATCAACGCCTTGAATGTCTTCACAATGACTATCATAGTCAGCTAACACGAAACAACACCTTAAGTGCTCATTTGAGGTCTCTCACAGGCCTCCTATTGTATCGGCAAACAATCAACCACTTAAATGGTTGATTACGATCAATAGTAAACAACAAATGGGAACATATCTTTATTGAATAATTAAATAAACCATACACAATCAGCCAAACAAGGCTTGAAATACAAGGTTGCACTTGATGTGCTTATATATACATGAGGTAGCCGTTAGCGTGCATCCAACGGCTAGAAAACTAGTCGTTGGATGGCTTGTGTTAAGAATATGTTGTAATAGGATCATAGGCCATTAGGGCCCGTGTATGGTTAGCTCTGACCATGGGCCACTAGGGCCCTGTATGGTTATTTGATATATATAGAGCCTATATAATCAATAAATGAGTTGTGATTGAAGCCCTTTGATATTTTGTTTTGACTTGTGATATTGGCTTGTTCTTGACTTGAAATACCCTTTCTCGGGTATGTTTGTATTTAACTTGTTGGTTTGACACTTGATGATATATGATCGGGTTACTTCCAAATACGAATATGGGCCCTGCTGGCCCTGGCTAGCTGGTCTCGGCTGGCCTTTCTTAACAGAAGAGATATCAATATTATGCAGAACAGCAAAATGGAAGTGGAAGTGACTTACTTCTTGGTGCTTAGGCTGATGTATACTGTTTAAAATGGACCCTGACATGTGCACTTAAACTTGTTAAAAGTAACCAAGGAATGAGAAACAGAAGTCCTATCGGTATTTTGAATGATAATCCTCTTCCCTAGAGTCTGGATGCAACCTTTGCTTTTTCAGAACTATGGAAAAGTTGTTCTTCCAAATTCTTGAGAATTACTTTTTTTATATCAACTCTGCAAACCTTCTATGTGATATCTGGTGTGGACATGCTGCAAAGCTACTAGTTGCTCATTCTTGTGGGACTTTGCCTGTTATAGAATCTAAGTTTTAGCATTATGTCTATTGACCTTGAAGAAACTTCATTATCTTTTGATGCGGTCTTTTAAGGAAATGGTTGCTATGTGCCTGGTGAAAGATCAAACAAAGAGGCCATCAGCGGAGAAGTTACTGAAACATTCCTTCTTCAAAAATGCTAAGCCTCCCGAGCTTTCTGTAAAGAAATTGTTTGCTGACTTACCACCTCTTTGGAATCGTGTAAAAGCCCTCCAGGTTGCTTTCATACAGGCTTTGGTCCAGGTTTTAGAATTTCTTTTCCTGGTACTTTTACTTGACCTTCACAAAACCTTGCAGCTTAAAGATGCGTTCTTTCCTGTCCATGTCATTAACCACCTATAAACTGCAAGAATTTTTTTAAGGAGTTTTGGTGATTTCCAATACATGTTTTTTATTATAAACTATTCCATTTTGTAGTCATTCGCTGATTTATAGTTATACCTGTCAAAGAAAATGTGATTTATAGTTATACCTGTCAAAGAAAATGTGATTTATAGTTATGGGCTGTGGAAAAGGAAAACTAGAAAATGATTTTGATAATGATCTACTTGATCTGCTAAATCCTTGGATTGTTTTGTTTGGGAATTTCTACCCATCTTATAGCTTAGTTCAACTTGTGATTGGTTGGGACACATAGAATAACCATTCTCCTCAGAAATCCCTAGGGGTGTTTGATTCGTGGTGCGAGGCCCCTTGGTACTAGGACTACATGCCTAAACCCACATGGTCTTGTAACCATGATTCCGGTTCCGGTTCCGGTTCCGAGGAACCATGATTCTATGTTTGATTCTAAATTTGTTTGGCTATATAGATTCTTTGTTTCTAAGAGCTCAATCATGTGTCATGAAAACAATTAACTCAACAAAAGCTAGATCATTCTTTATTGTTTCCTTCCAATACTTTTGTGATCTTTCTCGTCCTTTTTCTAGAATTTTTACTATCTAGTTTCCCACACCTTCAGACCATGTTAAACAATTTTATCTCATTTTATCCTATATTAGCGTCACTCTGAATTTGTTTCTTATAACCTCGTTGCAAATACAATCTTTCCTTGTATAACCACACATCCATGTAAGCATCTTCATTTTTGTTACGGACCTTTTTTGTAAAGGTTGATGATTAACTGCCATCACACCCTTGGAGATATCAAATGAAAAAAAACTTATTACGGACATCGGGTATTTCTCTGATCTCAATTGAACAAAATTGTTTGTTCATCATGTGTCTTCCTACATGAGTTACATATGACCTGTTTTCTCTGTTATTGATAATTCTGGGAAGTTTTTGACGCACCTTTGCATAGATAGATCCTACCAATGAAGTGAAAAATAACGACTTGACTCTAGGGGGCATACCAGCCAATCCAAAAGTTATCAAACTTCAACCCAGCCCAACCAAATCTAAATGCACAGATGCAGTAGTCAGTGGCACGGACCTAGCAAATGTTTTCCCCTCGTGTGGCAAAGCTGCATCTACAGTGAAACACAAATGCTTTTGTTTCAGTGTCAAACAGACGTTTTTTAATGTAACTTGGCTAACAAAGTAGATCATCATTTTCTTTGCACAATACTTTTTTTTCCATCCAAATCCACTCCACCTCCTCGTGGTTTCAATTCTACCAATGCAGACTTACGCAACAATGATCAGGGTCTGCTGGGATTGGATCATTTAGGATCTGTAAACCTAAACTCATCGCCTTTTGACAAAACAATACCCCAAATTCGTGATCTATGAAAATGGTTGGAACTTTTGTAGGCTTGACCGACTTTTTCTATCATCACGTGCTTTTAGAGCGATGAGCTGCTTCTTTTGCGAAATTTCATTTTATACTGAGTTCTTGAATCTTGATCTACCAGAATGAGTATAAGCGGGGTGTCAGTGCATGGAACTTTGACATTGAGGACTTGAAAGCTCAGGCATCTCTGGTCAGGATCACCCTAAGCTTCGTTAGCTTGCGCATAAAACTGGAATATGCTTCTCCACTGACCTCTTCAAAATTCTAAATAGATTCAAGATGATGAAGAGGTGCCTGGCATGGGAGAGGAAGATGAAGAACTCAGGCCGCTATCAAGGGATAAGGTTTGTCTGTCTGTTGAGCCTCCCAAATTGGTTGCATCAGATATCCATATTTTTATTTGCAACGCTGTCAATATTTTGCTGCTGAAGCTGTTATCTGTTATTTAAGAAGAGATTCCATTGCCTGTTGACTATTTTGCAGCTTTCATCTCGTCCTTCATTGAGCAAATCCGAAAACATAGCTGAAGTTTGCAGGTAAGCATCTCTCTCTCTCTCTCTCTCTCTCGTTTGTATTTAAGGAATGAAAAAAATCATAAATGTCCCGGGTACTTCCAACCAAGATATACTGTCCACACTAAATATGATCATAACTTAGCCTTTTTTCCCGATATATGATTTTGTGTACTTAACTTTCTAATTTGGGGTTTTAGAACCTTTTGTGTTTTACAGAAGTACCATTTGAAAACTTGTTCTATCATATTCTTGCTAGTTCTGTCAATAAAATTTAAAATTGTTGTCTAACTGGTTCAAGTTTTTCTCATGATCTTCTGGTAACAATTGTTGTACCTGCAAAAATGCCTAGCTGAGAGCTACATGGATTCTTTGTTTCCACAAAGCCCTATCATAATTTGTAAAATCCACCGATAAAGTTTTATGCGGGCTGTCGGAAGCCTTACACAACCCTCCTCCTTTATCTGGGCTTGGGACCGGCCATGCAAGGGTGATCCCTTACATGTCGAAAGCATAACAAAAAAAAATGCTTTATAATATATGTACATTCAGTGTTTAACTCGTAGTTGACTTTAGCCTTTTGTGTGAGTGTTTGGCTTAATACTATATTTATTTTAGTATAGTTCCTTGACCTAAATAGGCTTCTTCCGGGAAAGTCTGCCTGTATATTTCCCATGGTTTTCTGATGTTTTCAAATGGCCTTACACTGTTTCATATAGGAATGGCTTGTATAGTAAGTTGTCTTCATTTCTACTGGATGCATTTGCAGCTATATCGATAATTTCATTGCATGAGATCCATTATTCCTCCTCTCTTTTTGGCAGAGAAATTCCAAGTAATGCCTCTTCTTCAGAAAACAAGTATCTCAACAAAAAAGAGGAGGTACTGGTGTCAGAACCAACTGATTCTGGTAATGGACCTATCGGTGAGTTCCGATCTTCTGCATCAGAAGGTGAGACGGGGAGGATCTCTGGTGTTGAAAATAAGGAGAAAAACTATGGCAGGAATCACAGTTCAAACTGTTATGATAATGGACCTCTTGCTCCTTCTCGTATTCCTAGTATGGAACGGGAATCTGGGCCTGAGAGGTTAGTTATTGGTTATCAATCTTCAGTTAATGATTTTAAAGACAAAATCGAAGTATGGATGCCTAAGCTATGAAAGAGATGCATTATCCGTGTAAATTGTGTATTCTTGTATATAGTCATTACAGCTATACGTTACAAGTATGTGCACATGAGGGACTGATTTTGTTGCTTAAATGCATAATGTTCATTCGGAATATATCTGGATCACCATCTACTGCATTTAATCACGGTAAAACTTCTCTATCATTTGATGTAGTCATCCTTCTCTAATGGTGCCTGTTAGATCGACAACCAAGTATTGACAGAGATCACCAACCTATTATGGATAGTTATCCAGCATGGATTTGGTCACTAAATGCAACAGTAATCCTAGTTGGGTGTAAGTGTGAAATGTGCTAACTTTGCTTAAGAATGCAAACCAATTAAATTAGTACTAGTCCATGTTGAGGGGGGTGTTTACAGGGCATTAGCCTCGAATCCAGGTTGAAGGACCATTTGTCACAATTAGGAAGGTAGTTGATGTGAAGGAATGATCCAGGAGACATGGATAGGATCAGAAAATCATTCCTGCCCTTAATCTCTTTCTTTGGCGATGTCTTTTCTGAAAGGTTAACTTTGCTGCCAATGGTCCGATATAGCTGATACAGTTGTACCCCTTCAGGTTGGCTTGTTTTCACTTCATCAAAAGGTACCTGGGTTGCATAGAAAGCTGTGCTTTGACACTAACCATGAGTGGCTTCTGGCATTATGGATAACGCATGAAAAGAAAATCACCTAAATGATGGTCAATGAGGTTTTTGCTTTCCATTAATCATTTAGCGGTTTTCCTATTTCAGTTGTTCATTGTGTACGTGAGGTAATGGGTGTTTGTCAAATAAAGCATACAATCAGACACAAGAGATAGGAGAATAGAAGATGGAATTGGGGTTGCAGTCGGCAGGTCTAGGAGCCTTCACACCCTCTCTCTATTTCTTCCTTTCTTTCACTAAAAAGTATTAAGTTGCTGGTAGGGTTTCCTCCTTTTAAATACCAAAATTACACTAATGATAATTACCTAAGTATCTTTAATGAAACTAATTTACAATTACCTTTAAAAACAATTACTTAAGAAAGTAAAGCAGAAACTATAAACTACATAAAATAATTGTGCACTGCTGCATGTTGTGAGTATTCTTCACGAGCATTGCTGCAACGTTCTTCACATCTTTTAACACTCTCCCTCAAGTTGGGTTAAATATTGATGTTATACCCAACGTGCTACATAATTTCAACAATAGATTTCTGTTAAGAGCTTTAGTCAACATATGAGCACATTGCTCTTCAAACTTCATATGTTCAAGCTTGAATTCCGATGTGTTCACACTATCTCTGATAAAATGGCAATCAATTTCAATATATTTGGTTCTCTCATGATACATTGGATTAGAGTCAATTTGTATTACTGTCTTGCTATCATAATATATTGGAATAGAGTCTTCCATGAGATATCCAATCTTGCCACAACTGATTGTTTCTTCCTTTCCCAAGAGACAATGTTGCCTCTCACTAAAGCCACATATCTTGAAGTGAATTTCCTATCCTCTATGAAACATGCCCAATATGCATCTATATAAATTTCAATTTTACAACACCATCCATATGATTCTTAGAGGGAGCTTGCATAAAATGACTTATAATGCCCACTGCATAGGCAATATCAGGACATGTAACAGTTAGATATATCAATTTACCAACTAATTGTTGGTATCTAACTGCATCAACTTTATCTCCTCCATCATTAACCTGTAACTTCTTATTTACATCTATAGGTGTATAAATCGGCTTACATTCCTGCATCTTAGTCTCTTGCAATAGATCTAGTATATATTTTCTTTGACTCAAGAAAATATCGATACCAGAATATGCCACTTCGATGCCAAGAAAGTAATGAAGCTTATCATGATCTTTAATGTCAAGCATTTGATGCAATTCAAGCTTTAATCTTTTTATTTCTTCCATATCGTCTCCTGTCACTATTATATCATTAACAAACACCAGCAACAATGTTAGTTTTTCTCCTCTTTTAATGAATAACGTGTGATCACTTACACTCTTTTTATAACCCAAATCAATAATACTTTTACTGAACTTTTCAACTAAACTTTTCAAACCACGCTCAGGGCGATTGTTTCAACCCATAAATTGCCTTTTTTAGTCTAAAACCTTATTTTCTGGAATTTGATAACCAGGTGCTAATTCATATATATTTCCTCCTTAAGCTCTCCTTGCAATAATGCATTCTTCACATCAAGTTGCCACATAGTCTACCTTCTTTGAGCAACAATACTGATTATGACTTGTATGGATGTAAGTTTAGCCACTGGTGCAAAAGTCTCTTCATAGTCAATACCATAGGATTAACTATACCCGTGGGCCACTAGTCTGGCCTTATACCTCTCTAATGTCCCATCTACCTTAAACTTGACACCCACTTGCAACTGACTGCCTTTCTTCTTGTTGGTAAGGCATTGATAATCCATGTCTTGTTCTTCTCCAAAGCCTATAATTCAGCTTTCATTGCATCTACCTAGTGTGTATATTTCGACGCCTCTAAGAAGTTCTTAGGAATTTGATAAGTTTCAACATTTAAAATAAAACAGTGATAGTTTGAAGATAATTGATCATATGGCAAGAATTGAGAATAGAATACTTACTGCATAACCTTTTTCCTTTCCTCAATGCAATAGGAATATCCAACTCATCTTCATAATGTTCTTCCATAGTTTCAACCTTATGAAATGAGGTAGGATCTCCCCCTTGATCCATGTAGTCTAAAGGATTGGGCATCACTATCTTCCTCTTTCCGTACACTTTCAACTCTTTCTCTTCCATTAACTCTCTTCTTCACCATTCTTTTCCACTTCCACTCTCTCATCTTCAGAGATGTTTATAGACAAAACTTGTTCTTCAAAGCTAGGTGACTCATCCTTACTTTGAAAATAGGGAGTGGTTTCAAAAAATGTAACATTCATTAATACCTACTTTTTATTTGTTTTAGGATCATAACACACATACCCTTTTTTTCACTTGAGTAACCAAGAAAAATACATTTAATAGCCCGTGGATCTAGCTTATCCCGGAAGTGATCATGTATATGTACAAAGCATAGACACCCGAATATACGAGGTATAATGTGAAATGGTTTATCTCTAAATCTAATCACTTGAAAAGTTGATCGACTAGATATAACAATTGAGGGTAGTCTATTAATAAGATGAATTGTTGTGATAACTACTTCAGGCCAAAAGAATTTAGTAACATTATGCTTTAGAAGTAAGGTCCTCACCACCTCTATTATATGTCTATTTTTTCTTTCAGTAACTACATTATTACTGAGGAGTATAGACACAAAATGTTTTGTGTAAGATACCATGAAATTGGAGGTAATTCATCAACTGAGTGTTGATAAACTCACTACCATTATCAGATATAAGGATTTTAATTGAATAACCAAACTGAGTTTCAATGAGTTTATGAACAATGGGAAAGATATAAGAGACTTCAGATTTGGATTTCATAAGATAAACAAAAGTAAGTCTGGAATAATCATCAATAAATGTAACAAAGTATTTGAAATTGCCAAGGAAAGGCATCAAACAAGGACCCCATACATCAGAGTGAACTAACTCAAATGGGATAGACGACTTGGACTCTCTATAAGGAAACAACACCCTATTATGCTTAGCCCTTTGACAAGCATCACACTCAAGGACTAAGTCACCCAATCTTTCAAAATGAAATAACTTCCTAACTTTAGAAATAAGTAGATGACCAAATCTACTATGCCATAACTTCAACTTCTCTTTATCAGTAGTAGCAACGCTCTTCCCTGTGTAAATAGCTGATTTCTTAGAAGTAGATATAACCCATTCCTTAGTTCACCATGAGCAAAGGTTTTTTCCGTCCTCAGATCTTGAAAAATACATTCAGTAAGAAAGAAAGTTACTGAACAATTTAAGTCTTGAGTCAAGGAGCTAACTTATAATAAGTTGATTGAGAATTTAGGAATGTATATAACATAATTTAGTCTGAAATTCTCGGCCTGAATTACTCCCTTTCCTTCTATAGGAACTAGGGAACCATCTACAACTTTAACATATTATGGTGTAGGTGTTGTTTCATATCATGAATTGATTTTTATTACCTACTATATGAACTGTAGCCTCAGAATCAATTACCCAAAAATTAGATTCAGTAGAAAGGAGTTACCATTGATACTATAAGAGGTCATAATATTTATTTCACATTTCTTGGAAGAGGTGGATGGTTGTTCATGCAGTCTTGGCTCAATTTCAGCAAGTTTTCTTTTTAATTTTGTCATTTCATCTAAAGAAAAAGTCTGAATGCTTCTCTATGTTTGTTGCCACATGATTTCCTAAGTCCTTATAATTTGCTAGTTGATTTCTGAAGTCTTTATAATATGTTGGTCTTCATATGATTTTCCAGCATTGTTCACGAGTGTGTCTTCTTTTCCTACAATCTCAACACTACAACTTATGTTTGTCATCATAATTTTGGAAACAGCCCACCCCTTAGTGGGGTTTCTTCATCATTGGAGATTTTGCTCTCTTCCAGCAAATATCATCTTTTGGTATGTTTCTTTTTGGAATAGGCTTCTTGTACTGCTGTCCATATTTCTGCAGTTGTCTCCATGTACATAAACATTTTACTTATAGTTGGAGTCATCGATTGAATCAACCACGAACTCAAAGGGCATCTTCTTTTGTCCATCGTTCATAATTGGTACTATCTTCACTAGGGCAGATCTGATTTCGATTTATGTAGCCCAGTTTTCCTCTAGATTTTAGGACAAGTTCTATAGATCTTTCTCATTCCCTATAACTACACTCATCTAATCGAATATTTCTTACTTAGAAGGGCTCAATTTTCTGATCATTTTTAAGGTAGGTTGCTGATGCTTATTCTTTCACCCTGTTGTCCATGATTTCTTCCCTAACTCGAAGGAAAAATAACGTTTACTTGCAGAATCTTTTTATGATCAACAACTCATAATTTTAACTCCGCCCATGTAAGGGATCACCCTTGCATTGTTGGTCCCAAGCCCGGATAAAAGAGGAGGGTTGTGTTAGGCTTCCGACAGTCAGCGTAAAACTTCATCGGATTTTTATAACATGGATTACAAAAATTATGAGCATTGCTTTGTGGCGTCCCCGCCTAGCGACGTGCTGCAGAGCCCAAATGCAGTAATAAGTAAGCAAGGCCCACTACATTTTCGCCCGAATGTAGTGAATCAATTGCAGAGAGGATTCCCACATCATGGACAGGTGTGGGTAAAGAAGTTAGTCCCGCTACATTGCCGCTCGAATGTAGTGAAAAATTTTCAGAGAGGGTTTTTGCATTTTTATTATGGACGGATGTGGGGGGTAAGGAAGCTAGTCCTAGATAATAAGATTTATATTGGTTCTTGGAATATCGGAACATTATCCGGTAAGCTAATGGAGGTGGTGGATACTATGATTCGGAGAAAGATTCATATTCTATGTTTACAAGAGACAAAATGGGTTGGAGAAAAAGCAAAGGAGATAGAGGATACAGGTTTTAAATTATGGTACTCAGTTAAAGAAAAGGCTCAAAACGGAGTTGGTATTATCATAAATAAAGATTTAAAGGATAGTGTAGTAGACATACAACGATATGGTGACCGAATCATGACGTTGAAATTAGTGTTAGGAGCAGAGGTTTTGAATATAGTTTGTGCTTACGCATCTCAAGTAGGACTAGAAGATAGTATAAAGACAGCTTTTTGGGAAGAGTTAGATAAGGTGTTTCAAAAGATTCCACAAAGGAAGATGATTTATTTAGGAGGAGATTTAAATGGACATATCGGTAAAGAGGCATTAGGATATCAAGGGATTCATGAAAACTTTGGTTTTGGGGATGTAAACGAGGAAGGTAGGGAGATTTTAAATTTTGCTATGGCATTTGATCTCTTTATAGTCAATACAATCTTCAAAAAACGAGATGAACATTTAATTACTTATAAGAGTGGCTTATCACAAACACAAATTGATTACTTTATTTGTAGAAAAAAAGATAGAGCATGTTATAAAGATTGTAAGGTAATTTCAGGAGAAAGCTTAACCACCCAACATCGACTTTTAGTTATGGATTTACAAATAAAAAAATGGACAAAGAAGAAAAGAGTGCATCGAGCTATTCGGACTAAATGGTGGAACCTCAAAAGCGAGAAAGAAGATATATTTAAACAGAAAGTCATTCAAGGAGATGTTTGGAATTATGTTGGCACACCTTATGATATGTGGAACAATATGGCTATATATATTAGGAAAGTGGCGAAAGATGTATTAGGGGTATCTAAGGGAGGTGTACCGGCACAAAAAGAAGCTTGGTGGTGGAGTGAAGTAGTACAAAATAAAATCAAGGCAAAGAGGGCATGTTACAAATTACATTATGCTAAGAAAACCAGTGAAACTTTAGAAACTTATAAGAAAGCAAAGAAGGAAGCAAAAAAGGCCGTTAGTGAAGCAAAAACTAAGATTTGGGAGGACTTATATAAAAAACTCAACTCAAAAGAGGGTGAAAGAGATATTTTTAGGATAGCTAGGGCTAGAGATAAGAAAACTAAAGATCTTAATTATGTTAGATGCATAAAAGACGAGGATGAAAAAATTATAGCGGCAAATGATGATATAAGAAATAGATGGAAAAACTTTTTTTATAATCTTTTTAATGAAAATAAAGATGTTAATATTAGTTTAGGAGATTTAGCCAAGTCAGAAAAGTATATAAACCACAATTTCTACCGACGTATTCAAAAGAATGAAGTTAAAGAGGCTCTTAAACATATGAAGGGTGGTAAATCAGTAGGACCAGATAATATTCCTATAGAAGTTTGGAAAATACTAGGAGAAATAAGAATCACTTGGCTCACAAGACTATTTAATGAAATATGGAAAAACCAAAAGATGTCCGAGGAATGGAGAGAAAGTACACTTATACCCATATATAAGAACAAGGGAGACATTCAAAATTGTGCGAATTATCAAGGTATCAAGTTAATGAGCCATATTATGAAATTATGGGAAAGAATTATCGAACGTAGGTTAAGACAAGTATCAAGTACAACAAAGAACCAATTTGGATTCATGCCAGGCATATCTACTATTGAAGCGATTTACCTTTTGAGACGTCTTATGGAATATTTTAGAGCAAAAAAGAAAGACCTTCACATGATATTTATTGATCTAGAAAAAGCTTATGATAGGGTACCGAGGGAGGTTCTTTGGAGAAATTTGGAAAAAAGAGGTATCCCATTGATATATATTAACCTTATAAGAGACATGTATGATGGTGCAAAAACATGTGAGGACTCATGAAGGAACGACAAACTTCTTTGAAGTTAATATTGGGTTACAATAAGGATCAACTTTAAGTCCATACTTATTTATAATGGTGATGGATGAGTTAACAAAACATATTCAAGATGAAGTACCTTGGTGTATGTTATTTGCAGATGACATTGTATTAGTGGAGGAGTCTAAGGAAAAAGTTAATAGAAAATTGGAACTATGGAGAGAAACATTAGAAAGCAAAGGCCTCTGACTTAGTAGAACAAAGACAAAATATATGGAATGTAAGTTTGATCTTTTGGTTACTTCAGAGGACATAGAAATTAAAATTGGCATACATTGCATCCCCCAAAAGGAAAGTTTTAAATACCTAGGGTCAATTTTTAAGAGTTTTGGAAGAATTGATGGAGATGTTACACATAGAATTAATGCTGGTTGGTTAAAATGGAGAGGAGCATCAGGTATTCTTTGTGATAAAAAGATACCATTAAAGTTAAAAGCTAAATATTATAGAGCAGCAATTAGGCCTGCCATGTTTTATGGTTCTGAGTGTTGGGCAGTTAATCATCAACATTTACAAAAGATGTCTGTGACAGAAATGAAGATGTTGAGATGGATGAGTGGTCATACGAGAAAGGACCGTATACATAATGAGGTTATTAGAAACAAAATAGGAGTGGCACCAATAGAGGATAAAATGAGAGAACATCGTTTAAGATGGTTTGGACATATAGAAAGAAGATCAAAAGAAGAACATGTAAGAAGGTTAGAAAAACTAAATTTGGAAAGTATTAAAAGAGGTAGAGGACTACCACAAAAGTGTTGGAAAGAAACAATAAAGAATGATGTAGCTTATTGGGAGTTAACTGCTAACATGGCACACGATAGGGATCTGTGGAAACAAAGAATCCATGTAGCCGACCCCGTCTAGTATGGGAAAAGGCTTAGTTGTTGTTGTTGTTGTTGTTGTAACAACTCATAATTTTCCTCTTTGTTGTTGCACACGATGATGGGAGATCAACCTTCAAGGCTGAGATACCATGTCAAATACAACATACAATCAAGACACACGAGATAGGAGAATAGAAGATGGAATTGGGGTTGCAGTCGGCAAGTCTAGGAGCCGCTGCACCCTCTCTCTCTTTCTTCTTTTGTTTCACTAAAAATTATTAAGTTACTGGTAGGGTTTCCCCTTTTAAATACCAGCATTACACTAATGATAAGTACCTAGGCATCATTAATGAAACTAATTTACAGCTACCTTTAAAAACAACTACTTACGAAAGTAAAGCAGAAACTATAAACTACAGAAAATAATTATGCCGTGTTGTGAGTATTCTTCACGTGCATTGTTGCAGCATTCTTCACATCTTCTAACAGTGTTTCCATACATAAACCCTTGTTTTGATGTGAACACAACGTTACTGATAAACAACTACCATCTTGTTTATGTGTAGCATGGTAGAATTGCTTTTCAGCTGTTGCTTATGTGTTTTGAAATATTATTCCACAGATTTTATAGTTAATAGAGCAGAAACATTTGAAATGTTTATGTAACTTGCAATCTACAGCCTCTGTTTTTTTCCTTCAGAAAATTTCTGGGTGACACGATTTGCATTATCTTTTATATCTAATATCACTAGGATTTTGAATTGTTTGGCAATGTTACACCATGTTAACTTGAAGTTTCAGTTCTGGTACCAGGGGGGGAGGCAGTAATCAGTCAACACCAGAGAAGATACCCAAGCGTGATTTTCATAGAGAATTGAGTCTTAGTGGCCCTCTAATGCTCCCAAAGCGAGCTTCCATGAATAGCTTATCAGCTCCCATTAGAACATCGACAGGTCTAATAATTTTACTAATTCTACGTTCCTAAGGTTAATATTTTTATGACACATGGAACTTGAAGCTCTGGAAGTCCTTAATCCTCACACTGTGTACTTTCACTTTTCTTTCATTTAGGATATAGAGATCCGTTGGATGATAAATCAAAGTCCAATGTGGTGCAAATAAAAGGTCGCTTTTCTGTGACATCTGAAAATCTGGATGTTGTAAAGGTAGTTCTCCGCATCTTTGATTTTTCTCTTCGGTTATTAAAAATCAGTGTTAAGTAGGCACTTGCGTTGTAGAATATTCCCTTATGTACAATATCACAACGATCATCTCAGGTTGGCAATCACCTTTAGCAGTTATGACGGTTTTCCTTTTGGTTTTCCAAAAAAATAGACTAGCTTTACTTTTCACATTCTAATGTTATGATCTTCAGGAATCTCAACTAAGAAAATCTGCTAGTGTTGGTGAGTGGCAGGTTGACAGTATGCCTTTGGTGCGTATGATCTTCCATTTTTAGATCAGTTGATTTTTTTTCTCAAAGAAAATTTTCTACGCTTCCAAATCTTGTGGTTTCTACTTTCTTCTAAGTTTCTATTAACTTTAATAAACATTTTCTCATTGTGGTTCTCTATACAGTTTACATCTTATGCTGTTGCACTATTTTCAAGAATCATCCTCCTTTTTCTGTTAATGTTTCAGCTTTTGTATATTATGTGTATCTTCACCCAAACTATCCACAATATATATGTTCTTTTCGTTGATTTTTTAGTACTAGTAAACTAGCTTGGTTCAGCATTTCATTTCTGTTGTCTGATCATTTTATACTTCATTGTGACTGCTTCCTCAGCCAGCTACTACCAAAGAAGTTAGTGATGTGCCAGTTTCACCTTCAGTTCTGATGACACATCTACAAAGTCTTTTACAGCAAACTGCATTTCAGCAGGCATAACTTCTTTTTTACCTTAATTTCTCCTTGTCAAATGATACTTGTGATCTAAAAACTAAACCCGCTACTTTTTAGATGTATTATTTATTTCTTGGTTCATTTTCAGGATCTCCTGATGGGCCTAATTAATAGCCTTCAGCAAAATGAGTTTGCCGATGGTGAGCATAAGTAGCTTGTATGGTCATATTTTGTTCTATACTTGTATACCTAATTGTGCCTCATCAGGGAAATGGTCTTTCCAAGTTCCAACTTCTGGCACTCATGCACCGGTAGGCAATGAACTAGCATCCCTGATGTTTGGCTTATTTGCAGCTACTTATGTCTATAGCATTTCGAATTCGTTACCAGACTTCTAAACAAGTGTAGATGCATTATGAGAATCTGAGCTAAAATGTGCAGCATCCTAAACTTCTATCTATTTGTAAAGATTATTCCTATTTCTTTCAGACGATTATTTTGTCCTTATTTTAATTGGTCAAAGTGCTACTCTCAGTTTGGGATTACTATAAATGTGAAATTTTCATGGATACAGGGAACAGAGAAGAGTTATACCATTTTAATATAACATTGTCAGATGACCGAATTTGCTTAACGGGCAACAAGAATTGTTTGCCAATCAGACAAAATTAATTGAGTAAATGGATCCTATTTGACTCATGCATTGCAATATGATTCCCTGAATCCAAATTGTAATAATATGCCACTTGAAATATTGACTAATTTCAATATTGTAATATGTGAAGGGAATTTCGCATTTCTATCGCTACAGTTGCTTTAACTTTCTGATTCCTTTCGTAGAATGACGCTGCAGCTTCTGAAAGAGAGCGACAATTGTTGAATAAGATTTCAGAGCTACAAAATAGGTGCTTCTTTTCTTCTTAAAAACCGCTTATTTCATTACGAGCATACAACAGGAACTAGTAGAACTGAATTGTAATATTATCATGCAGAGTTTCGAGTTTAAATGATGAACTTGCAACCGAAGGAGCAAAGCACATGCATGTAAGGGGAGTGTCTTTCTCTTACTATATATTACAATGTTTCCAGAATCCCCTGTGAAGGACTTATCTAGTACTGTTACTAGCCTAGCAAGAAACTTGCATGCAACATTCTGATGTGCTTATGTCTTATTTCTGCAACTTGCATGACCTTGAGCAAAGACTCATGAGCTTCAACATACAAAGCTAAGTTCATCTGTTTGTTGTCCCAGTTACAGCAGCAGCTAAATGGCATCTCTAACCGGGAGAAGATTGGAGCTAGGAAAGGAGACAAGTCATACACCTGAGCAAAGTTGTGAAATTGGAGATTTAATCATGTTTACTTTCAGGTGACAAGGTTTTTCCTGTTGAATTTCTTTTACGGCATAGGCATTTATCCTTGGGACTTAGTTGCTGTAGTTTGTTAGGTTAAAATGCAACATCGGAGACTATTGTTTCTCATTCATTCGGAATAGCTTGGTCCTTCTCAACAAATTTTTCATGGGCTTCAGCGATGAAGAAGTTGAAACTCAGCTGGATCTTGCTAATATTTCTCTGCTGGAGTTGCAGTTCCGTAAATCAAGAAGTATAGTCTGAAAATGAAAGGATGGTTCTGTCAGGACACAGTGTACACAGCACACTTTGTATATTTCTTAAATTCTTGGCAGTGAAAGCTACTCGAAGTGTGTGTGCAGTGAGGTTTTCTTCTCATACCGACATTATAAAAGGTTGTATCATAGATGTGCGTTGTGCTTGTATTTATTTAAGATTATTTGGACAATCTGTTATTAAAGTCTCTCCTTTTGTAATACAGACGATGTTCATAGGTGGAGAGAGAGAACTTAAGTCCAAATTGTTTAATTTTCTTTATCGAATTAGATCCAGATAGCGATTAGTATTTGAAAGAAAATTGACTCCAGATCTAAATGGCTAAATTGGGCACTAGGAATATGGATTTGGATTTGATATTGGATGCAGGCGAGAAGCAAGAACTTAAGTTCAAGTTTTCCTTGCCAGATCCTACTAATTTGATTTAGGTTTAAATATGAGTTTGATCCATCAATATCCTGCTGCCTTGCTAGGGCCACTGATGCAGCTTGTGAACTGTATTACTCCAAAGAGCCCCCAGCGTCGAATTTTCTATGTTAGTTTTCAAAATCAATTCGTTCGTAGTGTCATTCTTAAAATAATTAGTGGTGCGCATGGTCTAGGTTTTCCAGAACCAACGCGAAGCTGAACATACTTGGTAGATTTTTGTTCCTAGGTAGGATCTAAAATCTTGTTCCATTAAAAAAAGTGGGTGGGTTCTTGATTTCAAAATGTACTCCTGAGCACAAAGAGCAGTCATTCACCTGGCTAGGAATTCTACACCTGGGACATGCATCTGCCTTCGGCCTCCCAATTATACACACGTGCTTAAAGCCAAACTGGTCAGAACCTGGTCTCTAATGGGCGTATAAATTATCTAAAGCCAGACCTAATGTGCACCTAATCTGCTTCACAACCGTTCTTATTGAATAGTTGACCGAACCTGACATGACCCGAAATCCATATATACCTCTAGATATAAGAAATCTGTACCCAAACTAAAGGTAAGCCTGATCAGATCCTATCCCTGCTATCAAGATCATTACAAAAAAAATGAAGATATTGACATTGATGTTTCTCCAAAGTTCTAGCGGTTTGAGTAGTGGAAGCTTTTTGCTCCTAACCCAACGTAACTTGGACCTGATGCGCTATTTACCCAAAATACAACTCGGAAGTTTTCTTCAATAATACTGAAATTTATCTTTGAAGAGAGTGCAAGTTAATCTCTTATTGATTTGTATACAGCTAATTTAACAGTAAAAGTGAACATTCATCTTGAAGAAGTGATGTCAGATGTTGAGCTTCTTGAAGGAAAAGGACTCAACAGCCTCATCTTGAAACAGTAATCCAGTCCAATAGCAGAAAAAAGAAAGATGAAAACATTCTCTGATAAAGTGCTGAATCCGTGATATATGAGAAAAGCTCGGTATCATTGAACTCTGATGGCAGCGATCCCTGTAGTTCCGCAACGACTGAAGTTTTAAAGCTTCTGTTAACTGAGGCATTCGACCCAAACCAAACCCATCCCACTAAGTGGTTGGGTACATGGGTTTTTTGTCACCATTGTGCTGAATGTTGTATCATAGTAGCATTGAACTCTAATTGTTAATTGATGTATTCATGAGAAAAAGAAAGAAAAAACATAAAGGATGTCTCATGAAGATGTGAATTTGAACTTTTCATGGTGATCTATTGAACAGGTCCTAGATAATAGTACCTTTCACAAAACCAAAGGCCGCAGACATTCCTGATTTAAGTTGAATATTATCCAAGTCTCTTCTGACCATACCGAAAGGTAACTCCAAAGAGAGCACAGCCGATGAAGTTTCACTGCTACATGCAACCAGAGCTCCCTATCCCCATTAGCTCGAGACAAGGTGATAGGAAGCCCTGCCAGTGTGCCCACAACAGCAGAAACAGCTGAAGCTTTGACAGATTCCCATCTCTCGGCCTCCCTATCAGTCATACCAGTTTCTGCATTCCCCATCTGGTCTATGTTACTGGAGAGGGCGAGTTCAGCTTCTTCAACCATGACTCTTGCCACTGACAACTCTCGCTGACATTCTTCTATCTTCAACATATCCAGAGAAACATTGGTGTTGAATGAGCAGCTCACACAGAAACATGCTAATGGCAGACAACAAGCTACAACTTGTGAACACATAGTAGAACCTTCTCAGCTAATAACAGAACTAAGAAACAATTAAAGGTTAGAAGCATGTTTAAGGAACTTCACCAATCACAAAAGTATCTTACAAACATTTGTGTTGGTTTGATAAAAGGTCCACAAGCACATTGTGTGTTGATAAAAAGTTCACAGTTAGATTTGGCCACGAGTGCAGGCCCTGCAGGGTCTCATGAAAGGAGTAAGCATATCAATACCAATCACCATTTTATTAGAGATGCATTTCAAACAACAAAGTTGAGCTCGAATATGTAAGGTCTCAAGATCAAGTTGCGGATACGGGATACCTTTACCATGCCTTTGAAGATTGCAATGAAGCAAACACTCGCAAAGTCGGCGGAATTGTGTGAGCCTACCAACACAGGGATGAGCATCCTGATCTGTCACTACTCACTACATAAGAACATCAAAGAACTCTCTCTCTCTCCATATATATACACATATACACAAAAACATATATTATATGTATATATCAAATCGCGAACATATTGCAGAACATACTCAGCTAATAACAGAATTAAGAAACAATTAAAGGTAGCAGCATTGGACTTGTGAGCCTACTAACACCCCAATGAGCATCCTGATCTGTTACTACTTCATAAGAACAGTACACACACACACACACACACACACACACACATATATATATATATATATATATATATATATATATATATAGAGAGAGAGAGAGAGAGAGAGAATATGAATGACTATAGACTATACAGGCAAACATCTATATATAACTCTTCACCAAGACAAGTTGCATGATTGGCAAAATGGAAAAGAAACAAACTCCAAGACCAACACAAAAAACCAAGGCTTCTACCACGCTAAATGGAGTAGGCTTCAGCATTGCATTCTGTTAGCAAGATCATGTTTTATCATTTTCCTAGCACCTTTAGTGTCTAATTCAATTTCTTAATAATGCCAACCACTTTTGTAGGCTTCCATCTGCTTCTTTGTAAAGGGTTCATAATATGATTCCTAACGATGACAAACTCATCTAGTCGTTTATCTAAGTACCCAAATCATCTTAACTGAGTCTCTCTCTCGATTTATCCTCGTTTAGTTCCGCCCAACTTTTTCTCCCGTAGTCCCTTTTTGGATACGTTCTCCTCATGTCGAGATACATGATATTTCCACACACAACTT
Organism: Brasenia schreberi; assembly: GCA_036023115.1. Taxonomy (NCBI): domain Eukaryota; kingdom Viridiplantae; phylum Streptophyta; class Magnoliopsida; order Nymphaeales; family Cabombaceae; genus Brasenia; species Brasenia schreberi. The sequence goes on from JAYKKT010000091.1 coordinate 7,237,650, forward strand.
TATTTATGCGATTGTGATCTTTTGAACAAACAGATTATTTGACCGCTAAGCATCGGTGATCATATCGTTAATTTGAGTGGTATCTTGCACTTCTTCCTTTTATCCAAGACGTCTCCATCAGCTCTAACATCTGGCTGGAACACTACCTGAAACTACATTCGCTGTCCATCGATGATAACTCCCGTATCATTTCTGGAATCAGAACACTGAAATTTCGTATGTTCTAAAAAAAATAAAATCGAATTCGTGGAAAATAGGTAATGGGGATGAAGAAACCGAAAAAGGAAAACAAACCTCAGACGCTTGGGTTTTGAGCTTCTGAATGTAATCCTACTTCTGGGCAGTCTCTCTTTCTTGCCTCTCGATCTCGGCGAGCTCTTTCCGGGCATTTTGCACCTTATTCTCGGCTCGCTCTAGCTCATCCATGAGGCTCTTGTTTCCCTCGCTCCGGAGCAACTGTTGTCCACAATCTCTGAGAGAGACCCATTGGCGCTCGCGTCCGGCACGGATTCGCTTCTCCCGCTGGTGCGGAACTACATCGAACCAGTACAAGCTTGTAAATAGGGTAATGAGGACGAAGGTGTTACTGTATCTCGCCATTCTCGGCTCACGTAACTGTTACCGGAAAACATACAGCTCCCAGACGCCACAGTTCGCCGTGTTCTCACCCGCTTACCATTCCGCTCTATCTTGAGAGGGTTGTAAATGAGAGAGGCATTCACCATAGAAGGAGAATCACGTACACGGCTCAGTCATGAGAGCATGCAAAACCGAGAGACAGGCCGACAAAAGCCCGAAGGGCAAAAGCAGGTCTCAAAAAACCCGAACTAAATGCAGGCCAGTAAAAGTCGAAGCAAAGGCAGGTTGCAAGAGAAGAAGCGAGGAACCCGTCGAAAGCCGATAACCGACAAACGATCAAAGAATCCCCTCCAGCTCCCCTCCCTCTCTATTTCTCGTATGAACCTTCGAGAGAGTTCCCTCTCTCCCTATCTCTCTCTCCGTGTAAAACACTGTTAAAGCATTTAAAAAAAAAATCGAAAATGAGTGGTTTCGAAAAACTGCGATCGAGCGGTTTTCCAAAACTGCTCACGGTTTTCCGAAAACCGCTAGCAATTTTCTGAAACTGCTAGTTGTTTCCAAAAATCGTCTTAGGGTTTGTGGCAAAAAGACAAAATTGCTCCGGTTCGTTTTCGGATGCCACTATAAAAAGACAGTTTTACCCTTTGAATGTTTACAAAATTTATTGAAAAACTGGAGCTGCCATTTTACTGTTTCATCCAACCCGGTTTACATATTAAGAAAGTGACGAAAGATGTGTTAGGGGTATCTAAGAGAGGTGTACCGGCACAAAAAGAAGCATGGTGGTGGAGTGAAGTAGTACAAAATAAAATCAAAGCAAAGAGGGCATGTTACAAATTACATTATGCTAAGAAAACTAGTGAAACTTTAGAAGCTTATAAGAAAGCAAAGAAGGAAGCGAAAAAGGTCGTTAGTGAAGCAAAAGCTAAGATTTGGGATGACTTATATAAAAAACTCAACTCAAAAGAAGGTGAAAGAGATATTTTTAGGATAGCTAGGGCTAGAGATAAGAAAACTAAAGATCTTAATTATGTTAGATGCATAAAACACGATCATGAAAAAATTTTAGTGGCAAATGATGATATAAGAAATAGATAAAAAAACTATTTTTATAATCTTTTTAATGAAAATAAAGATGTTAGTATTAGTTTAGGAGATTTAGCCAAGTCAAAAAAGCATATAAATCACAATTTCTACAGACGTATTCAAAAGAATGAAGTCAAAGAGGCTCTTAAACATATAAAGAGTGGTAAATCAGTAGGACCAGATAATATTCCTATATAAGTTTGGAAAATACTAGGAGAAATAAGAATCACTTGGCTCACAAGACTATTTAATGAAATATGAAAAAACCAAAAGATGCCCGAGGAATGGAGAGCAAGTACACTTATACCCATATATAAGAATAAGGGAGATATTCAAAATTGTGTGAATTATCGAGGTATCAAGTTAATGAGTCATACTATGAAATTATGGGAAAGAATTATTGAACATAGGTTAAGACAAGTATCGAGTACAATAGAGAACCAAGCAGATCTACTAATGAAGCGATTCACCTTTTGAGACGTCTTCTGGAACATTTTAGAGCAAAAAAGAAAGACCTTCACATGATATTTATTGATCTAAAAAAAACTTATGATAGAGTACTGAGGGAGGTTCTTTGGAGAACTTTGGAAAAAAGAGGTATCCCATTGATATATATTAACCTTATAAGAGACATGTATGATGGTGCAAAAACATGTGTGAGGACTCATGAAGGAACGACAAACTTCTTTGAAGTTAATATTGGGTTACATCAAGGATCAACTTTAAGTCCATACTTATTTATAATGGTGATTGATGAGTTAACAAAACATATTCAAGATGAAGTACCTTGGTGTATGTTATTTGCAGATGACATTGTATTAGTGGAGGAGTCTAAGGAAAAAGTTAATAGAAAATTAGAACTATGGAGAGAAACTTTAGAAAGCAAAGGCCTCCGACTTAGTAGAACAAAGACAGAATATATGGAATGTAAGTTTGATCATTTGGTTACTTCAGAGGACATGGAAATTAAAATTGACACACATTGCATTCCCCAAAAGGAAAGTTTTAAATACCTAGGGTCAATTTTTCAGAGTGATGGAAGAATTGATGGAGATGTTACACATAGAATTAATGCTGTTGGTTAAAATGGAGAGGAGCATAAGGTATTCTTTATGATAAGAAGATACCATTAAAGTTAAAAGGTAAATATTATAGAACAGCAATTAGGCTTGCCATGTTTTATGGTTCTGAGTGTTGGGCAGTTAATCATCAACATGTACAAAAGATGTCTGTGACATAAATGAAGATGTTGAGATGGATGAGTGGTCATACAAGAAAAGACCGTATACATAATGAGGTTATTAGAAACAAATTAGGAGTGACACCAATAGAGGATAAAATGAGAGAACATCGTTTAAGATGGTTTGGACATATAGAAAGAATATCAAAAGAAGAACCTATAAGAAGGTATGAAAAACTAAATTTGGAAAGTATTAAAAGAGGTAGAGGACAACCACAAAAGTGTTGGAAAGAAACAATAAAGAATGATCTAGCTTATTATGAGTTAACTGCTAACATGGCACACGATAGGGATCTGTGAAAACAAAGAATCCATGTAGCCGACCCTGTCTAGTATGGGAAAAGGCTTAGTTGTTGTTGTTGTATAAAACCCGGTTTGAATAATTTCAGTTCTGCCACTCGGCCAAAAGACAAGTTTACACCAGTTCTTTTAGAAAAATTATAGATTCGCCCTTAGGATTAAAATTATGATTTAACATGTTTGTCCTCGTGATTTTACAAAATTATAGAAGAGGACAAATAGATAAAATTATATTTTTATCCCTTGGTATCCTTTTAGGGGTTTAGAGGCAGAAAACCCCTTAGAAATTTTTTCAAAGATTATCTGCTACATATTCTACATCACTTTAACATGTATCTTGCTATTTTTGCCTTTGATTTGGTTTCCCTTTTACACTGCTGATTGTTATTTTTGACAAACACTTAAAAATGAAATAAGTATATGTATGTCCGAACTCGCAAAAACAGAAAAATTGAATGGTCTAAACTTTCAGACATGTAAGAGAAGAATTCCCTTGGCTCTAACACTAAAAGGTGTAGAGTATGTCTTAAAGGAAACAGTGTGTCCTTCACCGCTAGACGTAAGTCAGCAACAATTAGAAATGTATAAAATATTTCTAAAAGACGATACCATAGCAAGAACAATCATGTTAACCTACATGGAGGATGATCTGATTAGGGTCTTTGAAGAATTTGAGATCGCGAAAGAGTTGTTTGACTCATTAACAACTAAGTATGATACAACTGCAAAATTACATATGTAGTTGCTACTAAAGAGATATAACTCCTTTAGAATGAAAGAAGAAGAAAATGTAGTAGAGCATGTAAATCACATACTAGTGATTGTTAGAGACTTAGCCGTAACAAAATTAGTCATTCCCGAAACGATGCAAATATCAACCATAGTGAACATTCTACCTCCATCATAAAACATGGTCACCACTATCCTAAGATTATGGCTTGAAATCAACCTTTCTGAGTTGCTCCTAAAACTAGCAATAGAGTAAGAATATATTCTCAAAAACAAAAAAGAGAAATTGCTAGTGATCCTGGATGAGTTAGCGTCTAGCTCCAAATCCAACCAAAAAAAGAAAACTAAATAAAAGGTTTGGCAAGAATAACAAGAAAAGCGGTCAAAGTTTTAAGAAATCATAAGAAGCCGCTTCTCGGATCAAGTGTTTCAATTATGGAAAGATGGGACACTACAAAAGGGACTGTCGCAACAAGAAAAGTGAAGAAAACAATCCACAACGCAGACAGTTAGAGAAGCAGGATTTGAGCTATACTTTGACCGTCCAGTGACATGTTGGTGGATAGACTCGGGAGCTAAAAGACACGTCTCGAATACCAAGGAATGGGTAATGGACCTGAAGGAATATCAATCCAGAGAATATCGTGTGTATATGAGAAACAATACTTTCTCAGATGTTCTCGGTATTGAATCCTTTAGGATATTTGTACAAGGCAAACCAATTATACTCACCGATGTGTTAATTGTGCCATCTATAAGGCGCAATCTGGTCTCGGTCCCTGCCTTAGTTAAGAAGGGTTTTGAAGTTAGGTTTATATCTAACAACGTCACTGTAGGCAAACATGAGAGAATCTTGTTCTCAGGTGAATATGATGTAAAACAAGGATTGTTCAAGTTAACTGATAATGAAAGTCATCCATCTTCTCCTTATATTGAGAGTGCCTTTTCTGTTGATGTGAATATATGGCATAAACGCCTAGGGTATATAAGTCTCAAAAAGTTGAGGAAATTATCCAACATTGACTTATTTCCCGGATTTAAGGAAAAGACTTTCAACAAATGTGAAGCTTGTATACAAGAAAAAATGACAAGAAAAGTCTTTCCCATTAATAAAATAAGAGCAACAACCCTGTTAGAAATTATTCACACAGATTTATGTGAACCTTTTATAGTAAAAATACATCGGGAAAAGGGTTACTTTATAACCTTTATCGATGAATACTCTAGATATATGTATATATATATATATATATATATATATATATATATATATATATATATATCTTTTGGCACATAAATTGGAGGCACTTGATGCTTTCAAAGAATATAAGCAAGAAGTAGAAAATCAACCAGGGCATTCGATCAAAGTCTTGAGATCAGACATAGGAGGTCAATATACCTTGGCAAAATTCTTGGAATTTTGCAAAGACTTTGTTATTGATAAACAAAATACAATGTCCAAGATACCTCAGCAAAATGGTGTAGCTAAAAGATACAACAAAACCTTGCTAAACATGATAAGGTCTATGTTAATTGATGCCTCTCTTCCAAAGGTATTTTGGGAAGAAGCAGTAAGTAAAATTGTTTACGTACTCAATAGAGTACCGTGTAAAGTTGTATTCACTACACTACATAAGATGTGGTTTGGAAGAAAACCCAACCTAGGTCATCTCAGGAGGTGGCGATTAATTGCACATGTTAAGATCCTTTATCATTCTAGAGATAAGCTAGACAGCAGGTCCTTGAGATGTATATTCATTGGATATCAAAAAGGTTCAAAAGGATATTGGTTTTATCATAAGAACTACTGACTCATTGAAAGCAGAGATGTTGAATTCTTAGAGAATACTAAGAATGACATCCTAGAGAATAATGAGGAATGTGTTAATGATTTGGTAGATCTAGACCAATCATCTTTTGAGCCCATAAAAGATCTTCCTAAAACTACCGATACCTTAAGTAAACATAAGAGGTCAAGAGTCACTCCGTCCTACTTAAAGGATTATCATAGTTATCTTGTAGAAGAAGTGTGTAATTCGATAGATTTGGATGAGTTGACTGATAACTTTACTTATCAGCAAGCAATGAACTCATCAGAAGCAACAAACTGGGAGAAAGCTATGGATGAGGAAATTAAATCTATTGAGAAAAACAAAGTCTAGGAATTGACTGATTTACCAAAAGAAAGGAAAGTTATAGGTTGTAAATGGGTTCTGAAAAAGAAATACAAGGTCGATGGTATAATCGACAAGTTTAAAGCGAGGTTAGTTGCTAAAGGTTTTTCTTAAAAAAAGGAGATAGATTATATTGAAACATATTTCCCAATTGCGAATTTTGCATCCATACGGATAATCCTGACAATATCTGCATACTATGATTTAGATTTACATCAGTTAAATGTAAAAGACAACCTTTCTAAATAGTGATTTGGAAGAAATAATATACATGCAGCATCCCGAAGGATTTGTGGTTGAAGGCCAAGAAGATAAAGTATATAGGTTGAAAAAATCCCTATATAGCCTGAAACAGTCACCTCACCAATGGTATTTGACTTTTCAAAATGTCATTATAGAACTTGGGTGTGTGGCTAACAAACTTGATCACTGTGTATATATTTGAAACTGTGGAAGCCACTTTGTCATCTTGTCATTGTATGTAGATGACATATTGTTGACTGGAAACGACAATGAGATGATTATCAAAACCAAGTCATGGTTGAACTCCAAGTTCGAAATGAAGGATATGGGAGAAGCATCCTATATCTTGGGTATAAAGATCTCTCGAGATAGAGGATCTCAACTCTTATGCCTAAGTCAGGAGAGATATATTAATTATATCCTCAAGAAGTTCAAAATGGGTGAATGTAAGTCTGTAGATACACCTGTTGTAAAAGGGTTAAAATTGAGTAAGACTGATTGTCTTGGTGAAGGAGACGATAAGCCTAATGTTCCTTATGTATAAGCAGTTGGCAGCTTGATGTATGCTATGTTGTGTACAAGGCCTGATATCAGCTTCATTGTTGGTCTTGTCAGTAGATATCAAAGTAATCCCGGTTGGTAGCATTGGGTTGCTGTGAAAATTATTATAAGATATCTGAAATGAATAAAGGACTTGAAACTGTGTTTTCAAGCAGATGAACTGAAAGTGGTAGGATACTCAGATGCTGACTTTCCTGGGAGCAAAGATGACAACAAATCAACCTCGAGACAAATATTCTTATTTGGAGGTAGAGTTGTTTCTTGGGCATGCAAGAAACATGGCTGTGTAGCGTTGCATACAAAGGAAGCTGAGTATGTTACTTGTTGTATGGCTGCAACAAGTGTTGTCTGAATAAGCTGTTTTATACGAGATTTAAAGCAGGGGATAACAGACGAGCCAGTGGTTATCTATTGTGATAACAACGCAGCAATTACTCTTATTAAGAATGGAGCAAATTGCTCGAAAAGCAAGCATATAATGGTAAAATACCACTATGTTCATTATATGGTTATGAGAAAGGAAATATCCATCTCATACATGCCAACGGAAGATATGTTGGCAGACCACTTAACAAAAGGCATAACAGAAAAACTCTTCTCAAAATATGTTAGAAACATGGGTTTGAGATATGTTTGATTGTTGTATAGGTAAATAACCATACAACAGATATACATTGTTGTATAGGTAAATAATCGTACAACGGATGATTTGTTGTTTAGGAAAATAACCATACAATAGATTCTGATTGCAATAGTAATCAGGAATCGACACAACTAAGGAAAACCCCTAAAAAATGAGAGGAAAACCAGTATGTCGATACACTTAGCTCGAATAGTTAAGTGGGAGATGTTACAGTATGTGGTCATTATCGGCTTAGGTAACGACTGGACTGGTCATCCAGTCCGTTACCTGAGGATAGGCTCAGATTTGGGTAACGGATAGCCGTTACCAGAAAATTCGGTAATGGTCATCCGTTACAGCTCCCAGACGAGGGAAGCCACAGGTGGATAAGCACGATGAAGGGAGACAGGCAGGCACATACACAACAGTGAAAAACATCGTCGGTGCGAGCCCTGCAAACCTCGTGTCTTCACCCGCGTACCATTCCGCTCCATCTTCACAAGGTTGGAAATGAGGCCATCAGCGGTTCCTGGCAGAGAAGGAGAATCAGGTACACTATCACAAAACGACGAGTAAAATCGAGAGGAAAGAGAAAGCTTCGACGTGAAGCAACGAGGGGATGGAGAGATAAACGTGTGAACCGCAGACATCTCTCTGTCTCTCTCTCTCTCTCTCTCTCTCTCTCTCTCTCTCTCTCTCTCTTTTAAATCAAGATTCGGTTCGGTTCGGTTCCCGCAATTAAAGTCATCGTACTTGAAACAGATACGATTCTAGCTTGGTACACACGACTTTTGCTGGAGAGATGCTATTTTTGACAGACGCTAACAAAAGGCGATCGTGCATCACGTAATCTCAGGGTGGTCTTTCGAAATTGTCAAATTTCTTGTTAACAAATCCAGCCAGAATAAAAACCAACCGTTTAATTCACTTGAGGTCCTCTCTCTCCCTCTCATACACACGCACGTTTTAAGCCTTTTACGATGAAGTCAATCATATGAACAAACTTAAGGATTCTGAAAACTGATTTTGCTGGAAGGATAGACCACCCAAATGGTAGGTCCTTCCTTCGGGACTGGTTTCTAGTTATGTATCCGTCTGCCTATCCCCATCATACCAATAAAAAAAGAAATGCAGTTTGTCATCACAGAATCAAAAGAATCAGCATTTTGAGCATCTAAAATTGCACGAAAAGAACATCTAGCTATGCTGATGACATCGTCTTCATATGTTTGCACGACCAAGGAGAAAAGCAGAACAATTTACACACAAATATTGCAGCTACTATTTATACAACAGTTACAAGAGAGCTCTAAACAAGTGAGACGCTCGCTTTACACTATAGGTTCTGTAAATAGATCCAGTTAAAGGAACCAAAAAACAAACGAAAGGCACCAACGTGCAATGTAACAAGGCAGCATGAATATTGACATGCCTCAAGGAAATGCTTGTTTATGACGACGCTATTATACAATGTAAAGAGAGTTGATGAAGGTTCACTGCTTGAGAACCAACACGTGTAATATGTGAGGAAGCCCGGAGTCCTGGCCTAATTCCAGGAGAATAAATGAGGCAAATACATCACAAAGGTGTCCGCATGCACAGGAAAAAGAGGATAACTGACAACAGCATGGTAGAGGCACCTTCAAACAGCAGTTGCAATTAGGAAGAGGGGCGTCCTGTGTTTCGGCATCATAGAATGACAGTAAACGCTTCGGCACAAAAATATACATTGTTTTCAGCATACGCTACCAACAACTTCCACACATTGTCGACCTTTTACTCAAAAAATCTTTTAACATTTTAGTTCCATGTGATCATCGTCCAAATAAGAACACGAATGAAGACACATTTTGTTTAATTTATAACTTGGGAATAACAATAAGACGCTGTATCGAGAGGAAACTTACGTGATCTTCAAATTCTGGGCTAGACAAATTGATAGAGAATTTCCTCATCAGCAACAAGACCTAAGGCAAGCAGATATGGGAAACCACATCGAGAGGCAGGAAACTGTATTAATTAGTACAAAAACCGAACTGTTGCCCAGCATCTTTGTGTATATCTTACTGGAATAACAGAATGAACTTTGAAGAGACAGAAAAGCTATAAACCAACTTCTGCAGATGAGATCGACATCAGTAAGACAGACACCTCACAAAACAAAACCAAATAACTTCCATATAGAGACACATGCACTACCTTAATGTAAACAAGTGCCGTCCTTCATTCTCAAAAATGCACAAGTAGCAAGTGGTAAGTTAACTTCTGATTAGTTCGTCTGATGCTACTTCACCTACTCATACTCATAGTCTCTCGCCTCCAATCAACACAACCAGCTTTCATCAAGGTCTTCCATAAATCAGCATCTCAATGATGGTCAGTTTGAGCTGGAGTTAAGAGGATTTCGTAAAATGACATACCAATTTTAGCACCTCCCCAAAAGATAACTTTCTCAGTATCTATGTTGAACAACGACCTTTATTATGATAGAGATCAGTAAGCCCATTGTGTACCAACAATACAATTGGCAGTTCTTGCAGATAGGGGTTTAATCGCTGCTAGTCGTAGTATATTACGTTTGGTTATTTAGTCAGTAGACAACGATTGTCAACTGTGTTCACGTCCTTTCTTTTTGCAGATTGAACCACCAGGAATTGTGACCATGTTTCATCAAGTAGCATGTAACTGAGATTTGGAAAAATTATCCTTGACGCAGACATGGAACATCACGTGCTGCATAAAATTAGTTCTGTCAAAGTTGTAACTATTAAACATGAATCAAACAACACAAACTACGGGAAAGACATACAGTTTCAACGTCAATTGGATCCATCTCTTAAGCTTCTGTAACTAATAAATATTAAATCAACATTAATATAAGATGTTCATTAATATGTATTTACTAAATTTAAATTAGCATTAATTAATACTAAATTTACTATTACTAAATCAATTTTAAGTATTAGTTAAATATTATTATTAAGTAACTAAATTGTAGTGTTATTAAATCTTAAATTTATATTAAATAATGAATATTACTTTAATAGTAACTTTAATTTTTAACTAATAAGGTATTAGTACTTTTTCCTGCAAATTTCCTTTACCATGGGAAATAATAAGGTTTTATAATGGCAACTGGTTAAAGATATATCCTTCTTGTGCGGGAAATCTACACTTTGAAGTGAAGTTCATGACATTGAACGTTATGTGCTGCATTATCGGTGTTTGAGGAACCAATTAAACAGTACCAAACAAAACTAGCAATTAGTTCGGAAAAGAAAGAAGGTTGTGGAATCGATCCATCATATACGTGTGTGTATGCAAACTTATGTAAAAAAAATCGTGGCCCTAGATCAAGACTTTCACATTAGCTAATGCTAAAAATGTGACAAGTTCTTCAATTGTGTTTCAGCACTGTTCCTCTTAAGCAAGGTTTCGAGTTCGGCCCAGTGAATGCAGAAAAGCCTTACCTCCATAGTGGGTCGATCCTGCTCTAAAGGGATCGGTTGGGGACCTTAGCGCCTTGTGGGCTTCTGGATACGGTGGTTTATACTACTACTTTTTTTCATATAATTTTTTTCATATATTAAATGGAGTTTGTTACTTGAATTCTTTGTTCTAAATCAGACCGAGTTTTATCCAATTACTGACCCACACCACATTCTTGTCTCAATGTGGATCATTAGTGGGATTTGGATGGTATCCAATCCAAATTCTCGAATCAAGTTAATCTTACCTAACACACGCACATACAAAGAGAGAGATGTAATATCGTTAAAGAGTTCGGGCAAAGAATAACTTTTTAAACAATAACCGAGAGGGAAGTTTTTCTCCTGAAACTATAAATAGACGGTTGGGCGAACGGTCGTCTCTTTTGGAAAGAAGAGCAGAAGAAACACAGGACAAAGGAGAAGAAGAAGGAACTTTTCTCGTGGGATCAAATTCGACGGACAACCCCATGAACCCATTAGGATTCCACATACCGCCGGCAGGTGAGAGCTCGGTCGCCTTCCTCAACCCACACGACCAGCAACAACCCAAGGAGAGGAAGAGGAAGAGATCAAAATTCCCCCGACCCACCACCCAGTTCTCCCTTCGACAATACAACCCCGATGTAGGGGAGAGCTCCGTCACTATCGAGACCAAGCCCGTCAAACGGCCTTACCGGAAGAAGGCGTTGCTAGTCGCAAGAGATGCTGTTGCTGGCGGCGAGGTGGTTCATCCATGCACGGAGTGCGGCAAGCGCTTCTGCTCCTGGAAGGCGCTCTTTGGGCACATGCGGTGCCACCCGGAGAGGCAATGGCGAGGGATCAATCCCCCGCCGGACCGCCGCCACGCAATTCCGACACCGTCACCAGCAATTAGGCCGGAGACAACTCTTTCGCAGGTCGGCATGGAGGAAGAAGAGGTAGCGAGGTGCCTGATCATGCTCTCATGTTCTGTTGGTGGTGGTGGTGGTGGTGGTGGCAGCGGCGGTGGCAGACAGCCAGTTGTCCCTAATGAGATGCTTCTTTCTCTCAGCATGGACCCACCTGTCCCTGCTTGTAATAAGGCTACTGGGACCCACGAGGATCCTTGTGGGTCCAAGGAAACCCATAAGAATGTGAAGGGATGCTTCGTGAAGCATGGTGATGATGAACATGATGAGAAGATGTACGCTATTGACCATCATCAACAACAATTTGATCATCATGTTAAGATGGTCCATCATCATAACTGCAATGTATGCATGAGGATGTTCTCGTGTGGACAGGCTCTTGGGGGTCATATGCGATACCATCATCACCGGGGAGTTGACAAACATCATCATCACCTAAAACAGAAGCAGAAGGATGGGAGGGATTCTATTTTGGATCTGAATCTACCTGCTCCTATGGATATGGAGGATTTACCTGATGATACTACTGGTTCTCTTGGTTTGGATCTCAATTAGAGAAGTGGGTCCACGGAAATCAGAATCACTTGAATGGGAAGAGAGCGAAAGAAGATAGTGTTCAAAACGGGCTGATTTTGGTGCCCCCGTGTACCGTTCAAAAGAAATTACCGCCTTCTCTTTTACTCAGTCACTTTTTTATTGTATATTCATGTTCCTTTTGTTCAATTAATACAATCAAGTTTGTAAAGAGATACCTTAGTTTCTGATACCATAATTACTGAAGGCGGCCATGATTATATTGAATCACGATGAATCATTTCACTTCCTTTTTTTTGGTTATAATGGGGAGGGTGAAACCAGATGCACGCACCGAGTTATCGAACTCATGATCTTCATATTGTGAGTGACCTCTTAGCTGTGAGTGAAATGGCTAAGGTTATTCTATAATGATACCGATACCAACTTTCGTTGAAATTAGATGGTGAACAATTTAAAAGAAGCATTGAAAGACGCTTTTGATTCTTTCAAGATAATTAATTAAGGATCCTAGAGCGGTACGTTTTTCTTATCCAAACTATCTATTGCTGTAATTCTTTTTTCCTTTCGGTGTACACCATTGGCATCTGGCCCAAAGGATCCTGAGTAAGCCGAGTCAGCCCACTAGGGGGTTAAACCTCTACCCGGTTTGTTCTATTCAAGGACTTGCTTAAGGGGACAAGTGCCGGACCACTTTACCAACCATGCGTTGGTTGTTGCTGTAACTCTTTGTTGGTAAAAGCACAGGCTACTTAAAAATGTTTTTGTTTATCGAATTTGTTAAAGCGACCTAAAGACAGTAAAACTGGAGAAAGAGGTAGGCTTAACTGCCTTATCCGAATAACTGAAGGCAAGACCAACTCCCTTGTATGTAGGAAGATGTCAATCAAATATCCCTGTATTTACCATGATTTATGGCGAACGAAACACATGGCACATGTTAATTGTGCATGCTGATCGTCTTTTAAACTACCAGCCGACAACCTGAAACTGTAAAGTACTGCTTCAATTGTTTACTTGCCCAATAATAGCACTAACATAAAATAAATGAAATGAAGCAAATATGAAGACCAAGAGTTTCACCACGAGTGAGTGGCTTAGATGTCGAGTATCGCTTTGCACTTCTCAGGCCAGGCCGGCCGACGCCGGCAACGGACGGCAACCCGCCCCTACGCCATCTGAAGATCAGTTCCGTCGAAACCCTAGCCTACGGTGGCTATTCTCGCCTCTTTACATCATTTCTTTGAGTGAAGAAAGGTTTTTAGACTGAACGAAGTGAAGCGAGACATTATTATCTAAGGATGACTGGTAAATTACAAATGCGAGAGAGAAGAAAGAGGATATATATCATAAGGGCATATATAATTCCGATTTCACATAGCAGGCATTGTTCCATATACTTTAGCTTAAAGCAAATGTTACAATTACTTTCTAAATGCAACAACATTTCAGTTTCATCAGGCATCAATGCAACTTTTTTTCCATCCTTTCATTAAGAATTAACCAAACCAAATTCATTCCTCCACCGCTTCTGTTCTTAGTGGAACAAGAGTTACAACCAGGTTATCTGCAGACAAACCATGTCACTTTCCCGAAGCTGTTTGTACCGAATGAGATTGAGCATCTGACAATACCAAATTCTTTGAAACGGGCCTCCCTAGAACATTCAGAGCTTTCATGCGATGCAACTCTTTACCTGACAATATTCAAAACCGTAGAACTCAGCAACTTTCTATTACTAGCACACTACTATGACTACATCGACCATGCTTATCATACCTTCCTCCAGCAAAAGATGGATCGCCCTTTTCTCAAGCTCTACTGCATGTTTGCTTCTGCCGCTCGCTGATAGAGATCGTAACACTGTGTGTGCACAAAAGATTACAGCTTCCGAGAAGTTAGGGTCAACATAAATAATGCAGGACTTGGATAAAGGTTCCGACAAGTTAGACTCGACATAACAAAAGGTGCCCGCATAACTAGGTTGTGGTCTAAGCAATTGTTTTCCAGCAATTCTCAAACAGCTTATGTTAACTCTTTTATCCAGAAAACATGCAGGACTTGATATATTGCTTCTTTCACCTTCAAACCTTCCATTTTTCGTGGGAAAGGGCGAGGAAAGAAAAGTAAAATGTATGACAGGATCATTATTAAATGACCACTGAACCATCAATATGAAGTCGGGTTAAGGAATCTTCTTTCCATAAGTATCAGCCAAGTGCAAGAGGGTGCAAAAGAAGTTCAACTGACGAGAAGTCAACTTACTCTGGATATAATCATTGCGGTTTGCTTCATCACACTCCTTCAGGAAAATCTGCAAGCGAACAAACCGCTCTTTCCAATGTAGAATACAGATCCCTTGAGAATCATCTGCAGGACAACATGCTCCATTGCTGTTTGGTTCTAAAGTCAAATCACCATTTAGCTTCGCAAGAGCATGGGAAAATGATGGTTCCATCGATTGGCAGGGCTTCATAGAGATCAGAGGAATAGAACTACCAAACAATGCAATCTGAGGCACGTCTGAGTGCCACATTTCATGATACCCAGAGCCTGAAAACTTTCCTTTAGTGTCAGGATATGAATTTAATCCTTCATCGCTGGACACATTCAAATTGATTGATTCTATCTCTGTCTTCCTACGGATATAAACAAGGTTTTCCTTTGAACAATTACAGAATACAAAATCTTGACACTGGATTTGAGCAGGTAGGCCTTTCTCTCTTGGAGCCAGAGATCTTTGTGTCATTCCCATCCTTTTGCAAGGGAGAATTTCCCAGATAGTAAGGAACAGAATTTCCAGATTCATTCTGTAAATCTCTTAGTGCTACCTTTCTCCCTGATGGCAATTGCTTCCCCTCACCAACAGCTGTTCCACTTCCATCGTTCCTCATTCCATACTCGTAAAATTTGGTATCAGCAACTTGCTTAACCACCATGTAACTCATCCTCTGATAAAGTAAAAGAGATGTCTGAATAGAAATAATTATAAATAGTTACTACTTTGCAGTGACATGGAAGTTCCTATCTCAGAGCAACATATAATTTAACATAAGCTACTTGTTCGACCACCAGCAAATATACATTGTCTACTGAAGGTCACATATTTCAGAAACCGCCTGCCTTAATTATCTCGGTGTCCTCAATGACATGTAAACATGTTTCAGATTAGCTAAAAGTATGCAACCGGACAATGTGGGCAATTGACATGAACACTAGAAGTTTTCCACAGAAAATAATGTTGCCTCAAATATCATCCTATTGTACCAGGTTTAGATAGTAAGGAGATTAAAATGATCCAAAGAAAAATGCACAAAGTAATGGACAGAAGATCTCTTTCTGTAAATGTCAATGACATGCCATACATGTTACCTGAACAGTACACCCAGCAAGGATACTATTTATGATGATGCCCCAAAGATATTCAGAATATGCAAAAGGATTTCAGTTGTAACTTCACAAATGAACCAGAGAAAGCAGGGAGAAGGAAAGCAGGAAACACCCTTTGCAACTGTTAAGGAATGAGAATAAATTCCTGGAAGCTAAGCCATTAAAACAGTTTTCACTTGAGTGAATTAGTTGAAGCAGCTGAGGTCAGACTTAACTCCGCCTATGTAAAGAATCACCCTTGCATGACCGGTCCCAAGCCCGGAAAAAGGAGGAGGGTTGTGTTAGGCTTCTGACAGTCTGCGTAAAACTTTGTCGGACTTAACATGGATTCTACAAAAAGAAAAACAAAGAATCCATGTAGCTGACCCATCTAGTATGGGAAAAGTTTAGTTGTAGTAGCAGTAGTAGTAGCTGAGGTCAGACTTGCAGCCTTTCCCAACATCTTAAGAAACCAACGCAGAAACAGAAGTCAATTGGACCAAGGGCCTTCTCCAGGACGAGCGCTCAACAGTCATTTTAATATTTAGACACCTCTGCAGGTAGAGTATATTGTTATCAGAAAATTTTCATAGCAAGAGCCTACCAATATTTGCATCTTAATGCAGGTGGAGGTAGACATGACTGTAGCCAGAACTGGCAGTTCCAAACTGCTAGTTCCAGCTATAGCGGAACCAGGCCGGTTCCTATTACAATTCAGGAACAATTAAATAAATTTAAAATTTTAAAGAAAATATGTTATGTTTTATATACTACAAATTTATAAAAATATAAATATTATTTAAAAAATCTTTTAAATGTCCATTATTATGAGGCTATGAGGATGACAGCCTCATGCTGTTGAGGCCTTAAAGTTTAAATTTTTTTAAAAGGTTTCAGCCAACCACAACGAGATGGGGGCTAGGAGGGGCGAGGGCGTGCACAGGGTGAGTGACCAGGCCAAGGCCAAGGTAACTTGGAATTGCCGGTTCAAGATCTACAGTTCCAAAGCTGTTCTAACCTGTCAGTTACCGGATCGGTTATGATTATGATTCCGGACTGGCTTTTGGAAATGCTGAACTGGACAATTCCCCGTTCCAAGGATGGTTTGGTCAGTTCCAGTTTGAACCAACGGATCGGTTCTAAACCGGACATGTCTAGGCAGAAGTTAACTGAATCCGACTCATTGGAGCTGGAAATGGTTCAGCTGTTTCAGACATCCAAACTACTTATCATAGCTTGCCAAGGATAAGAGTTTTCTTTCCCATCATAAAGGACAGCCACTGAATGAACCATATTAGGATTTTACGACAACACCAATCTCTTTGTTTAATTTCCCAAGAGTATATAGACCTATTCAAACAAGTTTAAACATTAACCTTTACAAATTGAAATGGGAACAAATAGATGTGCCATAATTTCCCCAATATCGCCTTCAATTGGTAACTTTTATGTGTTAAGTGGATTGAACAGCATTATGAGTACTCAACAGAAGCATTTTGAAGATCGTAATTCTGCTTTGCCTGGAGAACATTTGGATAGAAGTACAGCATATATAATTGAAGTCCTACCTTATGCATTTAAGTTTTCCCACCCAAATTAAATGATGTTTCAAGTCAAATATCTTAGCCACGCTTATCTAGATGAGAGGAAGGCTTGTTGACCCAAATGAGGAAAACCATGCGCCCAGTGCGTTGGCTCAATGGCAGGGTGCTCTAGCACCGTTGCTTCTGGTGGGGAGTTCGATTTCCGGAAGGTGCATGTGTTAAGTTTCGGCCTACTCTTGTAACCAAAACAAAATTGAGAAAAACTAAGACACAATGTCTAAGCTTACTTCTAGTACCCATCACTAGATATAGCAGGTATGGTAAAAAGTCCCTTCAACTCATCAAACAACCACTGAAGAGAAAGCTCCTTCAAGTAGCTTCCCTAATTTAAAAGAAGAAAACTAACTAGACTCAACTTGAAAGAGAAAAGCTAGTGTCTGAAAATAAAAGATAATCTGCTTAACAGCATGAGTATCATTCTGCAAAAATAACTTATCACATATTAGGACACAATATGCTATGCCAAACTTATTAGCATCAAATGAGAGATTTGACAACCCAATAAGCATCATGGCTATAGTTATGAACCTGAATAGAATAAAAAGTACAAAAAGAACAACAGCTAATCAGTTGTTTGCTTGCAAGGGTTGGAAGCCAATGCATTTTTCAGGGAAAGGAAGATGATGCCTTGAATGGACGTTGTCCAAAGCAGTGTTGTTCGACGCGTATCGTATCATGTATCGTTTTGACCGGTGATACATCCATATTGTATTGTACTTTAATATTAAAAAATTAGTAAAAGTAAAAAAATTAGAAAAAAACTGATAATTGCAAAGAATTCATATAATACAAAATTTAGTACATATTGATCATTCACCATTCAACAATTGAAAAAAATTACATATTTTGAAGTAAAAAATGAAATATATTTACATTTACATATTATAATCAAGATCATCAACTAAATAATCTTCATCTTCTCCTTATTGAAGATCCTCACCGCCTTCTGTTTCAAAATCAAAATCGTCATCTCCTTGATGATGTTGTTACGCTACTTCCAAATTAATCCATGCAATGTCTTCTTCAATTAGGAGTGCATTTTCTTCGTTATCATCCATAATCCACTCCTCTAATATATCAAAATTATCCAACCTATTGGATCAAATTGGATTTCTTCTCTATTTACCTTTTTAATTGCCTACAAGAAAGACAGATAAGTAATTAGTAAATAACATTAACAATTGAAGTCCAACAAAATATTGAATTGAATCTTTTAGTAACTAATATAAGATTACCTTTAGCAAATCCGCATGTTACAACGGATGAAAACTAAGTCATTGAACCGCTTATGTTCCAACCTATTGCACTTTTTTGTATGAATGTGTTCAAAAACACTTTAATTTCTTTCACAACCCGTTGCACTACACGTTTGGCTGAGAACTCTTACTGCAAAATCTCTAAGGTTTGGGCAATCACTTCCAAACCTATTCCACCAAACATTTGTAGAAAAAGACAACCATTAGGAACTTAATCCACAATAATATAAGATTTAAGAAACCTAAATACGAAGATAAACAATTTACCTGGACGCATATTAGTACGGTTGCGAATTGCTATAAGCAAACCCATTAAGTGAGGAGCATTACCACATATCTCCATCTCTCGATGTATAGCATCTGCTCTACTCTCATCAGGGACTAATTTGTCTATCCAATCAATGATACCTCGATTAACCTCACCGTCCCTTTTTAAGCTTGTTGAGTACCTGAATGTTGGGTTTAGGTAATATGTTGTTGCATGAATAATAGGCATATGCAATTGTTTGTTCTATCTATTATATATAATGTTCCACATGGGCACATAATCCATCTTTCTTCCATTAAAATTATTTCTAATGGCTTCTTTTGCCCCATCCATGGCTTTATAAAGGTAGCTCATAGATGGTTTCTCCTCGCTATCAGTCAATCTCAAAACATTCACTAAAAGACATGTAATCCTCAACCGCTTAAGACATGCATTCCAAAATGTACTCTGAACATTGTCTTTGAAATCACATTTAACTATCAATCAATCCAATAGCATCATCATCATCTTCCTCGAACATCCCTAAATCATTCTTTTGTTGTCTCCTCTCATGTATGCTCTCAATCATTGGAAGACATTGTCATTTAATGTCTTATGACAAACTTCTAACTATGATCGTGAAAGAAGTAACTTATTTTCTAGTCTCTACTAGGTGATGTTTCAGTCATAAAATTTCACCACTAACCACTTTCTCACAAAACAAACATTTGATCTTTAATCTGGAACCCTCAATTATTGTACCCCACTGTCATGTCGGATCATCAGACCGAGTTTGGGAGTCCCTAACACCCCTTTATGCCATCTCAATTGATCACTTCAATTCAATCAAAAACCTGAAAATAAAAGCACTTCATAAATCCTTAATCTTCACGTAACACTCAAATAAGGTGTCTCCCACTTCACGAATGCAATAAAAAAACATATCCACGCACTTCATAACGGCATATTTTGTCATTAAAAAATATAAATAACACCAAAAAATAACAAATACAAAGAAAAAATCTAAAAAAAATGCAAAATGTATACCATAATCCGAGTTGGGAGCTTCCACGAACATCGTAGATTACTTTCTTTCGAGCCTTGAACACCAATGACGGGGAGAGTGTGTTGGGGAGCTCTGAATACATGAGAATGGAAACAAACGGAAGCCCAAAAGGGTCCTTGGGCATATCGCCCGTATTATGCGATACAGTACCGTATTGCAAGATACGACACAATAACCTGTATCATGCGATATAGGTTACCGTATTGTATCGTGACATCTCATGATACGATAACAATGGTCTAAAGCATTTACAAACCAAAAACACTAGGCTTTTTCCAGTGGGGGAAATATGACCTATATAGCCAAATGAGGAAGGCACATCAGCCAACACATCCTTTATGGTTTACTTCCCTCATTACTCACCAAGATAGTGAATGCATTTATTTTGGAATTTGTGAAAGTACAACAACCATGTGAACAAGCATTCTCTGAACATCTTAAATCATGTCTTTGCATTTTATAAGGCAAGGTTGCATTTACATTGGAAGATTTATCTTCTTGAACAATTGCAAATAGCTTTCCATATGGAGAGGGCTGCCCTTATATTGTCAGTCAAAATGACAAATAAATGAAGAGGGTTCCATTAGGTAGGAGAGAGCAATGTCAAAATTTGCCAAACTATTATGTAGGATCTAGAGTGTGATATTTACAACACAAAAATACCATACCCAACACTTTAACCTCTCAACCCAAGCATGCTTCAGCAGGAGGAGTAGGTGACCTCTTGAGATGCCCTCATGTTGCACCATCTAGTTGAAACAAAATAGTGTGAAAAAAGGCTTGATGGAAAAAGTTTAAGATACTTCCAATTGCAAATGGGCATACCTTAGCCCATTCACCACATTCACAAGGAAGATAATAATATCTAAAGAAAGCAGCAAGCTTTCCGAAAATGAAACCAGAGTCCCTAAGCCATCACATTACAAACAAGTTCACGATCTGTCTATGAGTTCAGAGTGCAGCTTCAAATACGGTTTCACTTGATCTTGTGAATCGATCGCTCTAATAAAAAAGATGCTGTTAAAACCTCCAATACAAAAACAATAAGCTCGGAGAATGATAGTAATAGTCACCGGAACGAAAAGAATAAGATCATTATGAGAATGAAATAAGGGAAGACAGAGAAGGAACATTCCGCGGTGATATTCAGACATCTAAATCTGCACACTGTCCATCCTATTCACAAAAACAGCTCAAGCAAAGCACTTGAGAATTTGCTTCTTTATATCATCAGACATCCCTTTCCTAAGCTCACAATAAATAGTAGCTCCATTTCCACAAGTGCTATCCCCAAACTTCGGTATTAACATTTACTATTCTTATCCACAAAATACTCGAGAATTTCTCTCAGCATCATTTAGAAAACAAATGGACGCATGCCTCCAAACAACAATAACATCAAGAATTCAAATAGGGTTTATTAAGAAAAACAGCAAAGGGGACAAACAACGATAAACAGTCAATAATCACTCAGAAAAACAGAAACCATCATCATAATGTGTCGAATCAACCAGAAAAGATCATACGAGTCATATTTCTCGTAACCTACTGAAACCCAATATCATTTTCCGACTTAAAAAGAAGATTCTCCCCCACCCAACAAAGAATCGATGAATCGAGCACCACAAAAGCAAATGGTTATATCCCAAACAGAGCACAAAGGATCAGAAACACTTAGAGGCACCCATTATCCAGATTGTGATTGGCATCCATTAAATTACCTTCAATCACAAAAAGGGCATTTGAAGTTTGAACCAAAGAAAGCGGTTAGGTAAGCGTCTGCTCCTTCTGAAATAGGATCACTACGCAAATCCAAACCTCACCTTGTCTCCCTCCTCCTCTCTTTCTCTCCCTAACGAGGAAAAGGTTCGGCCTTCAATAATTTTCTTTCGCTGCCATTTCCTGCAGAATTTATTAAAAACTTCCAAGGCACTCTGGCGGGAAAGAGGCCTTTTGTTTGTGTCATTTCCCATGCGTGGGGAGGCGCTAAAACTCACACGTATCACTTCACTTACTTCGGTTCGGGACTAGAGGTGATTTCGGATCTTACCTTTTGATTCGCAAGTTGGTGTTAGGCGATCTTACCCGATTTGATGCTCCAGTGACTGAGTCAATATGTTGAAATATGAAAGTCTCTTTACAAAGTTATGAGACTCATGACATAAAAGTTCGGCTCGATTTTTCGCTCGAGGTTTTCAAAATACGGGCACATTTAAGTACGGGGCAGTGATTTGGAAGTCGGAGCTTAAGTACACCCTGGTCGGGTCTGAGTCAGTCCAAACCAAAATATATCCAATTCTGGACATATATTTTATATGTACATAGTAGGCACGTATATTATACACTACATAAGATATAACACACATACACATATATGATGAACAAAATATACTTACATACACACCCACATGGATATGTATGGGGTCACATTAGAGATGAGCCAGACCTGAACAGACCCTGAATAGGGTCGGTCTGTGTTTTAAAATGAGACCCCTAAAAATGAGTTACATGGACTTCGTAACATTGTCAAAGAAAAATGTGATATAATACCAAATAAAAGATTCCATGAGGACACACTCGATGTAACCTGGACAGTCGATAAGCTAAGAAGTATAAAAACTTCGATGATAATTAATTCATAAGAAAAACTTCACAAAAGTATATTGTGGTTTTTGGTTTTAACACTTTCAAACCTAAGTTTCTCATGTAATAAATTTGAGATTTTTAGTGTTAATAAAGAAAAGACCTCTACCCTAACGGCTTCAACTTTTGTTGGCATATAATAAATAAGGATTTAATGATATAATATATATAAAGTAGTTATGTCACTAATATTAAATAATAAATATAATATTAATCATTCTAATATTTTAAAAATATATAAATAGCTATGTTTGTTAAAACATTAATATAATTTTAGTAAATATTAAGTAATATCTTCTGAATATTAATTCACATTAAATTAATATCGGTTTAATTAAGTAGTATTATTGATATATATATATATATATATATATATTAAATAATGCTTATTATGATACTTATTTAATATATATTTTAGAATATAAATATTAAATAGTATAAATTGACATGGCTAACGATGTAACAACGTTATATTAAAATAAATTGATGTGGCAAATGATGTAATGCCATGAGGTTTCAATCTTATTGTGAGAAAAGTTTAGGTCACACTTAGTCAAAACTGAAAAGAAATAGTACTTTTGTGATTTTTTCTCTTAATTCAAAAGAGGTCTTAACTTTGAAGCGCTTAAAGAAAATAATGACATCTAATCTCTCTTCTTAGAATTAATAGAAGAACAAGCTTGATGATGATTAAGAATCCATGCAACCAAACCTATCTAGTGTAGAAGAAAGCTTGACTTTCGTTGGTCGGCATCTCAAGATTTTGCTCGTCAAGATCTAACCTTGACCTATGATTAACATTCCAAGCCTATATAATTTACCTGATTCCTGTTTGTGCTAGGTCAGGTATAAGAAACGAGGTTACAGTTAGGCTGGTAAATGAGCAGAACTAAATGGCATTTTTACAAATAAATCAACCTGTTTTCTGTGAAAACGAGCTTTAGACTGCAACTAGACATGTTTACAAAACATACCATGTTCATGTTCAGCTAACATAGTTTTAATGAACCGAACAACAACGAGACGAATAAACTATGAGAACCAACGCTAATCTTTCGATCGAGATGCCATTGTTCAAGGTTGCCGAGAGAGAGAGAGAGGGTCCACGCATCAGCTTGGGAATTTCCCTTTGAGGTGCACAAAGATCATCCTCTTGGTTCTCTGATCTACATGGTAGGGCAAACGCACCCTTAAGGTCTCAACAATAACTTAGAATCCCTTATATACATATAATTAACATCAAGCAATGCCCTTTTTAGGATCCTACGCTCATCATTTAAGAACACGTTGCATAAAAATGCAAGATGAACAACCCTTCGTGCGTTTATACGGCATTTTCGTATTTCTATTTTTAGGGAATTTTTTAAATCTTAAACACATGAATGAAGACTAGGCACTGACAACGAATTTCTCTGATTCTGATGCGTAACCACAATCTTAAGAAGCTCTTGAATCAAGGGCACAAATAAAATAACCATTTCAAGATCAATAAGATCGCCACTTCCACACGATTTCAGTGATTCAATATAATCAATGAACCTACAAAACCTGGTTAAAAAGCGGTGCTTTCATATGAAAACTCGCACTTTCACCGAGAAACAAAAATACCCCAACGGAGTGCACTCGGACGTAAAGCGCATCTCCCTTGTGTGACCGGAAACGAAGCTCATCCAAACAACTACACAATTACCAATTACCTTTATAGCATCGGTGCCCAATGTAGGCTTCTATGTCTCTATCCCAATTTTTCAAACATTAAAGATGGAAACAAAACTTTCACGGACAAGCCTAGAAGAGGTACACTTCATGATAAATGAATACAAGAACGAAAATGTCAAGATGACATGCCTTTACATCCACAAAATGGCCGACTCATCAGCCGTTGTCTGTTAAGGAGTAGACTCCTACTCTAGAGCAATTCAACTCAAGAAGCCAAATAATCCACCTAAATAGCGTGTTGCATCCCTCGGAACCAAAACAAATGTATATTGAATGATCATATTCCTTAATTTTATGTGGGTTGCTGTCAGAAAGTCCTAAATTCATCACATCTAGGATTCAAACACTGCCTCATTGCATCATTTTCTAAGAGTAGTACTTTCGTATAACTAATTGACCGACTTGAAAGTTAGGAGGGGGAGAACTCGAGTCATCTACAAAGATATTAATGACAATTAAACCAAGCTGTCTAAGCCATTAGAAACGGCCAATGACATATAAAGTTATTAACAGAAAATGGCAAATGGTAGTTCATGTGGCTCGTGTAGGGTAGTAAAACAATTCTACCAACATATACAACAACAACAACTAAACTATATTCTACCAATAAGTAAAGCGACCCCTACTAAACTCATCCACGGTTACATTTTTCTCATGGTAAAGTGGACCTGGTTCCCAGGAACTGAACCGTGTCCACATGGTGAAACCAGATAAGGAACATTTCCATAGCAGTTCAAGTTTACCATGTAATTTTCTTGTGGAGAATACAGACAGATCATTCGATCTTCCCCAAACAAGCAGTAGATATAGAATAAGGATGCGAGGGGGGAAGCAATAACAAGTGGTTGACAATGATCCATCATCTCAATATCAAATTAATATTCACCACAGTATATGTGCTGCACTTACAAGTATAACATTAATCACCAGCAACCGACCCAAAAGCTCTCCAGGGCCTTTGTATATACAACCCAAGTAATGTTCACATAATAGTAGAGGAAAAGAAAGGAAAGGAAAGGTCCTTGACAAATAAAAATCAACATCATACGGATCACTCTGGACCAGTGTTATTCTCAAGCCAAAAAAGGAATTCGGATGATCCAGATGGAAGAAAGCTGTGTTCCATGAGGTGCATCTTGATAACCAGGTATTGATAGATAGCTCGATCAAGGATTGCTCTTACAAATCTTACAGGAAATAGAGAAGCAAGACCATTTAAATGAAAATATGTAGAAATAAAACTACTAACCAAGATTCCCTAGAAGGCGCTCGACCGCAGCACTAACATTTCCATGTGTTGCACTGAGAGCACGGATGTTCTCCTGAGTGTCAAAGAACCCCATCTCTTGAAGCCGAGACAGCTGAGTAGCATATAGTTGCTCTGGAGGAACTGCAAAAGAGAACCAAGGTTCAGACAGAATAGCAATCAGAGTTATGTCAACTGTATGCACGAGAGAGAGAGAGAGAGACCATCAGATGTATTAGGAACATTAAGGTTACCAGCACCAAGTCCTCCAATCATGTTCATCAACAAATCCAGGTTCAGATTGTTGGGAGTGCCAGCACCAGCAGCACCGCCAGTTCCTTGTTGCCTGAAAACAACCATTATAAAGCCAAACGTAGCAAGTAGTAACAACATGGTGGATTTCTAAAACTACTGCCCTACCAGTACCCACAGATAATACAAATAATAGTCCCAATAAGATATGGAGATTGCATGTACATACAACAACAACAACTAAGCCTTTTCCCAAATTAAATGAGATGGGCTACATGGATTCTTTGTTTCCACATAGCTCTATCATGTGTCATGCTAACAGTTGTAAGCTATATCATTCTTTATTGTTTCTTTCCAACACTTTTGTTGTCGTCCTCTTCCTCTTTTAACATGTTTACAATCTATTTTTTCATTCAGCTATGCACATCTTTTGTACATGTTGATGATTAACGGCTCAACACTCGCAACCATAAAACATAGTAAGTCTAATTGTTGCTCTATAAAATTTACCTTTCAACTTTAATGGTATATTATTATCACATAGAATACTTGATGTCCCTATCTATTTTAACCAACCTACATTAATTCTATGCGTAACATCTCCATCAATTTTTCCATCACTCTGAAAAATTACCAATGCTCAGGTAGATTGCATGATCATACATCCAAATAATCAGCAGGGGCAATTCACCATATATTCAACAGTTGCACCATTGAAGAATCGTGGAAGCACTATCCAGCATTTCCCTTTTCTGGACAGACCATAAGGGTAGCCAGCTTCTACTGATTGACAATATGAAAATGGGCACTAGTTTGCAGGAGTTGCCCAAGA
Organism: Brasenia schreberi; assembly: GCA_036023115.1. Lineage (NCBI taxonomy): Eukaryota > Viridiplantae > Streptophyta > Magnoliopsida > Nymphaeales > Cabombaceae > Brasenia > Brasenia schreberi. The sequence continues at coordinate 7,264,330 of JAYKKT010000091.1, forward strand.
GAGTATTTGGCCATGGCAATTGGCACCATCGTGGTAATTCTTAACCTTCCTATGATCGTGAACTCAATGCACTAAGAGTCAAGCATAAAAACTTACTGGTTAGCAGGCTGGCGATTGAACTGGCTGAAGAATGACTGCTGAAATGACATAAGTTGCTGCAAGAATCGCAGATGCTCCATAAGGAATGACTAAATGGAGTCACAAGCAAGAAGCACAGGAGATTACCTGTAAGGTTTCTGGGGAGGAAAGTTGACGAAGGAATTCTGGGTTTTGCATCATCTCCCTAAACTGAGTATTAGACTCAGTCTGATTGCGAAGCTGGGGATTGAAATCAAGAATCTGAAGAAGTAAAGCAAGAAAAACTAAAGTTTCATGCAGACAGATTTATCAATTAAAAGAAAGTACATTTTACCTGATTCATATACTGAGGGCTAGCAAGAAGGTTCTGCATCATCTGGGTCACTAAAGGATTTTGCATCACTTGAGACAGATGAGAGGGATCAGGTAAAATACCAAGCATCCCATCCAGTTCAGGCAAGCCAAGCCCACCTGCTCCAGGCGCTCTGGCATCCAACCTAGTTGCAGGCCTATTTGTTGCATTGTTGGTTTGATCACCTCCAGGTGCTGCATTTTTGTGAAGATTGAGAAGTTGAGTTCCACAATCAAAATCCAAAACAGATGAATGAACCACTCACTACAAGCATGAATTTTCTTTTAGAATAGGGAAAGGAAGAGGGATTAAGCTTACTCCATGGATTGGGAAGTGGATTTGCATTTGGTGCAGCAGACTCATTCACAGTTTCGGATCCAGTGGTCGAAGCATTTGGAGATCGATCTCTGGTTTGGCTTCCACCTTGGTTTCTCAAAAGTGCGGCAAAAGGATTTGACCCATGGACATTTCCGCCATCTCCAGCCATAGTTGCTGCATTCAAAAATGGCTCTTGAACAGTTTCATACATCCGTCTAAGCATGTTAAATCCTTCGGGAGAAGATTCAATATTGCTCATGGCCCTATCTGTATTCCTCATCATCTCTCTCATGAGTTCTGGACTTTGTGCAGCCTCTAGGGTTTGACGAAGAGTGCTAGGATCATTTAGTATATGAGCAAGATCTGGATTCCTGTCTATTATTTCACGCATTTGGGGGTTGCTTGTGATCAAATTATGTATGAGATCTGGGTTGTTCATAAGATTCTGTATGGCAGGCATATTCATTATTTCCCTCATCATGTTAGGGTTCTGGGTCAACTGCTGTTGGACCTGTTCAAACCCCAGAAGTCCAGTACCAAATGTTCCACTTCCACCAAGCCCATTGGCTCCATTTCCAACTCCTGGGAACAGTAAACTGCCGATCCCTTCGCTATCAGTGGAGCCAATTCCCCTCGCATAACCATAAGCGCTGTTGTTTGAGGCACTATTGTTAGTAGTTGCATTAGTGGTGTTAGTTGGTGATGGTGCTGCAAAGCCACGAACCATATGGACAGTGTGCTCGGCTTGCAGACCTATATAAGAGCAGATGAAGATGTGTTTATAAGTTATAACGTCAAAACAAAAGTGCACAGGGAACAAGTAATTAGAGTACAACAAGCCTCTAAAGAACTTCGCCAATGAAAGTTGGAATGGTAAACCAAGTAGTACACCAATGGTTCAACATGTCAAACCGAATACAGTCAAAACAAATGAAGTGCCAAGAGATCTCACATAGAATCTAATTAATTCAAAAACCATGGTTTTCAAATCTCAGAGCAATAACAATGAAAGTGTTGAATACCCTTGATAAAGATGTAACAAGCATTCGATCAGTAATGCAGCAAATTCTACGAGTGAAACTTGAAAGTACATAATGCCAGAAGAGTTTCAAGAAAACCACATCAGCAAATACGTTACAATCAGCAGGACATGTGCAAAAGATATAGACCAAAAAATCTCCAGTAATCTTTGCACGGTCTTGCCAACTATCACACATAAATGGCAGACTAAAGAACTTTTAATGGGAGAATGGACCAAGACCCACCATTAAGCTTGAGCACTGGGTAGGAAGACATAACCACATCAAAACCAAACCAAGTCCTTTCCTAGTGTAGGGTGGAGCTAAACGAGTTCTTAGCCACCAACTGAAACTGTCTTGGCTCATACTCACATTTAAATCTGAAAGAGCAACATAAATTTGGTAGTTTCCTTCCAATGCTTTTTAGGCCTTCCTTTCAGTGACCCTGACACCCCCGTGAGTGCCACCTTGTAAATAAACCTACTCAAGACTAGTATATACACGTATAAACAATACTCCCAGCACGAAAAAAAGATGTTAATAATCAGATGCATAGTCCAAATAACCCGGGGAATTCTCAAGGGCACAAACTTGAGATCCATGTAAGGCAAGGTAACGACACAGATTAGGATGCCATGACCAGGAACACATCCAGTTCTACTGGGTTTTCCATGACAAAAACTGAATCCGGATCCCATATAAAATCTAAATAATATCCCGTCACACTCTAGAAAAATACTTTTTGAATGTTATTACTCAGATCACGAATTAATGATGAAACTTCTTGTGGGTCCAGGTTTGATATAAATTTGCAGTCGCCATACCTAGCTCATTATAGTAATTATATTTGTGAGCCTGACCCAAATAAAATGGATCTATTCAGTTGTTTCCAGTCCCTAACCATAACGAGTTTGGTACAGCTAGACTAAGGTCAAACAAGAAGCATTGAGTCATTGACACCCTACCTAGGCTCACATTGTACCTGTATTGGTATGCATACTGAAAGTACAACGCATCTTCAAACTTTATGAGTACACGGACACATTAATGTAAATGTATCTGTAAGCATTTATGTTTGCATGTGTCTACATATATACACCCAGCATATTTTGTTTTCGCAAATTGCAAAACAAGATTAAAAAATTGTAGTACTATAAACAAGGTTAAGTTAGCACTTTTACTTAAAAATCATTTTCAAAGAAGTTCACTGAAGCGAACATGCACAGTGACAGTCCTATCATTCATGAGTCTGAGATGAGTAAACACCCCTTAAAGTGTGTGTAACATAGCCCAATGGTTCAATTATTTGTATCTCATTATTCTCCTTGCATTTTGTTTATCTCAATGCAGCAAATGAACTTCAAGTCTAAAACCCTACATTTTGAAATTATGATGGATAATATAATATAGTATGTGTACAACTCTGCCCATGTAAGGGATCACCCTTGCATTGCCTGTCCCAAGCCCGGATAAAGGAGGAGGGTTGTGTTAGGCTTTCAACAGCCAGCGTAAAACTTCGTCGGAATTTTATAACATGGATTACAAAAATTATGAGCATTGCATCGGGGTGTTCCTGCCTAGCGACGCGCTGCAGAGCCCGAATGCAGTGATAAGTAAGCAAGGGTCACTACTTTTTTGCCCAAATGTAGTGAATCAATTGCAAAGAAGGTTCCCACATCATGGACGGGTGTGGGTAAAAAAGTTAGTCCCGCAACATTACCGCCCGAATGTAGTGAATAATTTTCAAAGAGGGCCTCTGCATTTTGAATATGGACGGATGCGGGGAGGGTAAGGAAGGTAGCCCTAGATAATAAGATTTGTATTGGTTCTTATAATATCATAACATTATCCGGTAAGCTAATGAAGGTGGTAGATACTATGATTCGGAGAAAGATTCATATTCTATGTTTACAAGAGACAAAATGGGTTGGAGAAAAAGTAAAGGAGAAAGAGGATACAAGTTTTAAATTATGGTATGGTACGCAGGTAAAGAAAAGACTCAAAACGGAGATGGTATTATCATAAATAAAGATTTAAAGGATAGTGTAATAGACATACAATGATATGGTGACCGAATCATGACGTTGAAATTAGTCTTAGGAATAGAGATTTTGAATATAGTTTGTGCTTACACACCCCATGTAGGACTAGAAGATAGTATAAAGACAGGAGGTAGATAAGGTGTTTCAAAAGATTCCACAAAGGGAGAAGATTTGTTTAGGAGGAGACTTAAATGGACATGTCGGTAAAAAGGCATTAGAATATCAAGGTATTCATGGAAACATTGGTTTTGGGGATATAAATGAGGAAGGTAGGGAGATTTTAAATTTTTCTATGGCATTTGATCTCTTTATAGTCAATACAATCTTCAAAAAAAGAGATGAACATTTAATTACTTATAAGAGTGGCTTCTCACAAACACAAATTGATTGTTTTATTTGTAGAAAAAAAGATAGAGCGTGTTGTAAAGATTACAAGGTAATTCTAGGAGAAAGCTTAACCACACAACATCGACTTTTAGTTACAGATTTATAAATAAAAAATGGACAAAGAAGAAAAGAGTGCATCGAGCTATTTGGACAAGTTTGTCTGACGCGTATCGTATCGGGTATCACTAGGCTCCATGATACGGGCGATACGCCCCAAAAAAAAATTTTGAAGGTTTCTGACCTCTCTTTGCCTCTCTTCACTTCTCTCTAAGGTATCATTCGACTGCTTTAAAAATCTAGTGAAACATCTTCACGAATTCCTAAGAGTTTATAGTGTAGACATTAATATAACAATATTATCTTTCAAAAAAATTTATAAATTTTAAAATTACACATATACTATTCAAGAAACAATAATTGAAAATAAGCCAAAATAATAGAAATGATTTATATATATATATATATGAGGTGCTTGGGTTCAGCCTTCTAATGCAACAGTGAGCTCGATTCAGGTCACGATGAATGTGGATTGAGATTGAAGAATTTGTATTTGGTTAGTTAAGCTTTTTCCAGCAAACCTATTTGGCAACAGTTTGAATACTGTCAACAAATAAGCGATTATTCATATTTGATACATAAATTTGATTGGTACATGCATTATATGATGAATATTTTTCATATACAGGCATATCATGTATTTGGCAATTTGGTTAGTTAAGCTTCTCTCTAACGAAATTTACATGTTACATACACATTTTGCAATCTCAAACAAGCATATCGAAGGATGCTTTAGAGAGAAGTGAAGAGAGGCCAGAAACCTTCAAAAAAAAATGAAAAAAACTTTTTTTTGAATTTTTCTTTTTGAAATAAAGAAAATTGGGGTGTATCGCCCGTATCGCACGATACAGTGCGATATTCACCATTTTACGATACGGGGTAGTGTATCATATACGGTGCGATACAGATAACACTAATTCGGACTAAATGGTGGAACCTCAAAAGTGAGAAATAAGATATATTTATACAGCAAGTCCTTCAAGGAGATGTTTGGACTTATGTTGGTACACCCTGTGATATGTGGAATAATATGGCTATACATATTAGGAAAGTGACGAAAGATGTGATAGGTGTATCTAAGGGAGGCATACCGGCACAAAAAGAAGCTTGGTGGTGGAGTGAAGTAGTGCAAAATAAAATCAAGGCAAAAAAAGCATGTTACAAATTACATTATGCTAAGAAAAGTAGTGAAACTTTAGAGGCTTATAAGAAAGCAAAGAAGGAAGCCAAAAAGGCCATCAGTGAAGCAAAAGCTAAAATTTGAGAGGCTTTATATAAAAAAACTCAACTCAAAAGAGGGTGAAAGAGATATTTTTAGGATAGCTAGGGCTAGAGATAAGAAAACTAAATATCTTAATTATGTTAGATGCATAAAGGACAAGGATAAAAAAATTCTAGTTGCAAATGATGACATAAGAAATAAATGAAAAAACTATTTTTATAAGCTTTTTAATGAAAATAAAGATGTTAGTATTAGCTTAGGAGAGTTAGACAAATCAGAAAAGTATATAAACCACAATTTCTACCAACATAAAAAAAAGAATGAAGTCAAAGAGACTCTTAAATATATGAAGGGTGGTAAATCGGTAGGACCAGACAGTATAACTATACAAGTATGGAAAATACTAGGAGAAATAGGAATCACTTGGCTCACAAGACTATTTAATGAAATATGGAGAAACCAAAAGATGTCCCAGGAATGGAGAGCAAGTACACTTATACCTATATATAAGAACAAGAGAGACATTCAGAATTGTGTGAATTATCAAGGTATCAAGTTGATGAGCCATACTATGAAATTATGGGAAATAATTATCGAATGTAGGTTAAGACAAGTATCAAGTACAACAGAGAATCAATTTGGATTCATGCCAGCTAGATCTATTGTTGAAGCAATTCACCTTTTGAGACGTCTTATGGAATATTTCAGAGCAAAAAAGAAAGACCTTCACATGATATTTATTGATCTAGAAAAAAATTATGATAGGGTACCGAGAGAGGTTCTTTGGAGAACTTTGGAAAAAGGAGGTATCCCATTGACATACATTAACCTTATAAGAGACATGTACGTTGGTGCAAAAACATGTGTGAGGACTCATGAAGAAATGACACACTTATTTCAAGTTAATATTAGGTTACATAAGGATCAACTTTAAGTCCATACATATTTATAATGGTGATGGATGAGTTAACAAAACATATTCAAGATGAAGTACCTTGGTATATTATTTGCTGATGACATTGTATTAGTGGAGGAGTCTAAGGAAAAAGTTAATAGAAAATTAGAACTATGGAGAGAAACATTAGAAGCAAAGGCCTCCGATTTAGTAGAACAAAGACAAAATATATGGAATGTAAGTTTGATCATTTGGTTACTTTAGAGGACATAGAAATTAAAATTGGCACACATTGCATCCCCCAAAAGGAAAGTTTTAAATACCTAGGGTCAATTTTTCAGAGTGATGGAAGAATTGATGGAGATGTTACGCATAGAATTAATGCTGGTTGGTTAAAATGGAGAGTAGCATCAGGTATTCTTTGTGATAAGAAGATACCATTAAAGGTAAAAGGTAAATATTATAGAGTAGCAATTAGGCCTGCCATGTTTTATGGTTCTGAGTGTTGGGCACAAAAGATGTCAGTGACAGAAATGAAGATGTTGAGATGGATGAGTGGTCATAAAAGAAAAGACTGTATCCATAATGAGGTTATTAGAAACAAATTAGGAGTGACACCAATAGAGGATAAAATGAGAGAATATCGTTTAAGATGGTTTGGACATATAGAAAGAAGATCAAAAGAATAACCTGTAAGAAGGTATGAAAAACTAAATTTGGAAAGTATTAAAAGAGGTAGAGGACAACCACAAAAGTGTTGGAAAGAAACAATAAAGAATGATGTAGCTTATTGTGAGTTAACTGCTAGCATGGCACACGATAGGGATATGTGGAAACAAAGAATCCACGTAGCCGACCCCGTTTAGTATGGGAAAAGGCTTAGTTGTTGTTGTTGTTGTATAATATAGTATGTGTACATGCATACCAAGAGATGTCCTTTGGAGAACCTTGGAAAAAAAAGTATCCCATTGACATACATACATCTTATAAGCGACACGTACAATGCATTTAGCAAAAACATGTGTGAGGACTCATGAAGGAATGGCATACTCCTCTGAAGTTAATATTGAGATATACCAGGGATCAACTTTAAGTCCATATTTATTTATATTGGTCATTGATGAGTTAACAAAATATATTCAAGATGAAGTATCTTGGTGTATATTATTTGCATATGACATTGTGTTAGTGAATGAGTTTAAGAAAAAAGTTAATAGGAAATTGGAACTATGGAAAGAAACATTAGAAAGTAAAGACTAATGACTTAGTAGAACAAAGACAGAATATATGGAATGTAAGTTTGATCATTTGGGTACTTCAGAGGACATAAAGATTAAGATTGGCACATATTGCATCCCTCACAAGGAAAGTTTTAAATACCTAGGGTCAATTCTTCAAAGTGATGGAAAGATTGATGGATATGTTACGCATAGAATTAATGCTCGTTGGTTAAAATGAAGAGGGGCATCAGGTATTTTATGTGATAAGAAGATACCATTAAAGTTGAAAGGTAAGTATTATAGAGCAACAATTATACTTGCTATTTTTTATGATTCTGCGTATTCGGCAGTTAATCATCAATATGTATAAAAGATGTCTAACATAAATGAAGATGTTTATGAGTGGTCACACAAGGAAAGACTGTATCCATAATGAGGTGACTAGAAACAAATTGGAAGTAGTACCAATAGAGGAAAAAATGTTTAAGATGGTTTGGACATGTAGAAAGACAACCCACACACGCTCTCGTAAGAAGATATGAAAAACTAGATTGTTAAAATGTTAAAAAAAGAAGAAGAAGACCACAAAAGTGTTGGAAAGAAACAATAAAGAATGATCTAGTTTATATTGAGTTAACTGCTAACACGGCACATGATAGGCAGATAGGGTTTTGTGGAAACAAAGAATCCATGCAGTCAACCCCCTCTAATATGGGAAAAGGCTTTGTTGTTGTTGTACATGCACAACCATCTTACCAGAAAAACACATCCCAGAGTAAGGATATGTGATATCACATCACTTATTTAAATGTGAAGTTGATAAATATGTGGCCAAATTACAACGGAACAGTGATTAAAGGGTCCTATATAGGTAGCTACTTCATATAGCTTGGTATGTGACAGCAAATTTATAAATGAAGACCTTCGAGATGGCAATAATTGTAAAAAAATGAATCCAGCATATTAAGAAACAAGCAACCAAGCAACTACTACTACAACTAAACCTTTTCCCATACTAGATGGGGTCGGCTACATGGATTCTTTGTTTTTTATTCAATATTGTGACTTGTGTAAACTATACTACTGCAATCTATCAGTGGCTTGGATTCAACATTGTGACACAGACGGTTGCAGGTTATGTGTTTCTAGTGGTGGCAGCAATGATCATGAGCAACTGGGCTTTGGCAAAACATCGACGTCTGAAGAAGGTAAGGTTGTTGGTGACAGTTTATATGGTATACATTCTCCGCTACTAATCATTCCATCTGTCTATGCATGTACTCTTTCCATCTCTTGGTAACCATTAAATCAATACGTGCACTAACTAACTAGTTGAGAATTTGCAGATATTTGACGGCAAAGATGGAAGGCCGAAATATCCGCGGCGCAGGGTGATACTTATTACTTCCATCATTCATCCAACAAAGTTTTACGCTGACTGTCGGAAGCCTAACGCAACCCTCCTCCTTTTTACGAGCTTGGGACTGGGCAAGCAACCAAGCAGTTTTCAGAAAAAAGGCAGTGACCGAGAGATTCCCAAAACTAACAACATGATTGACGAGAACTCATAAAGAGAAAAAAAATTACAGTTTATAAGGAACGTAAAAGAAATTCTTATTAACAGTCAAGCACACACACACACACCACACCGATATCGTGCACTTCAAGCATTAGATAAACGTTACATGTAAGTTAACCAAAAAAAAGAAGAAGGAAAACTCGGCGCAAGAATCTTAATAAGTTAAACGCATTCCTCCACCTAGCAACAGCTTCCACTTCATCTCTATAGAGTAGTCCTAATCGTAACATACAAAATCTAACTTGAAGAGTCTTAAAAATCTGCTAAGTCACAAAAACCAAAAACAGGAATCTTAAAATTTTCCTTGGCACAAACTACCAAGACAATGCTCAACAAACAACTAACCAGGTTCAGGAAACGTTAATTTAAACATGCAAACTACGTTTTTATATGCCATGAAAATGAAGAAATAGTCCGAAAATAAAGCAAGCAACTGTAGCACCGTGAGTGAAAGTGGAAGGGAATCGGAATCCCAGGCGACCATGAGCTGTTAAGTAGACAGACAGAAACTGTAAACTGCAGCCTTGTAAAAATCAGCCAAGCGTCTCAACTACCCAACAGATACCACCCGAGCACATATTGGTACGACAAAATCAAACGAGACAATGCAATTTCCTGCAGAAGAAAACTCATAGTTCTCATGTTCTTTCAGAGAAAGATTCCTAATTTTGAAGTAACAATATTTGCTTTGTCCGAGAAAAGGCCTAATCAAACGCAGAGAGGTCTTGAAAGTAACAATATTTGCAACTTTGAAACCATATTTTCCGAGATCTCACCATGCATCAATTTGCAAGATTCTCAATAACAAAACCCCCAAAGAGAAAAGCAGATATGCATAACATACATCAGGAAGCGGTAACAATCTGACAATTTAATGATCAAACCCTAGACGAAAAAGAAATATCAAACCGAAAAGACACAGGAGATTCGGCGAGTACCGTAGCTCTCCAGGGTCTGATCGTCCTTCAGAATTCGGCCTTTGTAAATAAGCCGCTGCTGATCGGCTGGGATTTCGTAACTCCGAGCCACGACCGATTTGAAGGCCGAGACGGTGGATCCCAAATCCGCGCGCACGGTGAACTTGGAGCCATTTGAGCACCGTATGTTGAGGATGACGCCTTCTTCCTCCCCTGCGCCTGTCACCGACTCCGTCGTCTCACCGGAATCACCGGCTCCGCCCATGTCACCTCTCTACACCGGAAGAAGAAACAGAGCCCTAACCCTAATCCTCGTTCTTCCCTAGACACGAGGAGAAACGCCCGATCAGCAGCTTATGGGCGTCCCCTCCGAGAGGAGAGCGCAGATTGAGGATTTTGACGAACGGAGACGCTGGGAGAGAGAGAGAGAGAGAGAGAGAGAGAGAGAGACGAAGGCCAAAAAGGAGCGCAATGAACGAGAGACTTGTCGAACATTTTACCCCTTTTGGGCTAAATTATGTAAATAGATACAATAACCTTTCGAAGGACGATTATGGCGTCTCCGTCTCCGTGAGGAAGGAGCCCTTGACTTTCTTCGGTAGACGGGGCCGGTTCCGGTTCCGGTTCCCTTCTCGTGCAAAACTAGAGTTGGCAGTCACAGTTCGTATCGGACTCGTGTCGTATTGTTTGGGTCATGATTCTTATTGTGTGCATCTCACGTCTCAAATTGCCATTTCAGGTCCTTTTTCGGGTCCCATCTCATGTGTCCACGAAGAAGGAAGTAATGCAATTATGAATATCATGAAAGAGTTTGATCTTGCCTCTTGATGAACGTTGGCGGCATGGTTAACACACATGTAAGTCGGACGGGAAGTGGTGTTTTTAATGGCAGATGTGTAATGTGTATGTTTGTATAAAGATTGACAAACCTGCACCTAGAGTGTCAATGGCAGACAATGAGTTCTAGCGTCATTGCTGCTGGTAGAGAGTTTGACTGCCAGAGGGTGCACTTATGTGTTAGGCTTCTGCCTAAAACAATACAAGCTGAATGAGCAGGGTGTTTTCAGCTCGCTCGTGAAAGCTCATCAGATGATGTTTAAAGTTTTTACCTAACCACACGAAAAGCTAATTTATTTTGGTGTATTTGAGGTAAATAAATTCCTTTTTTCTTAGATTTTAATTAAAGAAATACTTTAGGTAAATAAAAGTTTAATTTATTTTGGTTATCTAAGGAAACCCCTCTCTCAACTTCGCTTAGGATCACTTATGATATGCGAGTAATTTGTGAACATGTTAAGATGACTAGAGTATCACTTAGTTACGACTTTTGACCTGTCCACCATCTTTTTTTGAGAAAACTTGAGTATACAACAACAACAACAACTAAGCCTTTTCCCCATACTAGATGGGGTCATCTAAAATATTTTCTAAAGCCTTTTAGAAAACTTGAGTATAATAAAAAATATATTTTTTATATTTTTTTAAATATTTTTATAACTTTATAAATAATATTCATGCTTTCAAAAACAAAAGTGAAGGTGAATGCAAATTTGTCTCTTAGTTGAAAAGCTAAAATAGTCGGTGATAGCAGCAATTGATGAGTTACTAAGCCTAGTCTCTCGGTTTGAGGAAACTAATGGTAAACCGGGTGGAGACATGTTCAGTTTCGGTTAGTCTAGGATCATAACCGAACCAGCTGAAGACCGGTTACGGTTCTGGAACCAGTAATCTTATTAAAAACATTAAATTTTATGACAAAATTTTAAAAAACTGGAACTGCCGGTTTCAGTTATGTAAAAGGTAAAAGTGAAAGTGAACTGGGTGAGTCCCGATTCTAAGCCTGGTTTTGGTTTCACCAGTTTTGAGCTCAAATGCTTCCTGATCCAATTCGGTTCGAATTGAAACTGCCAGTCGGTTAAGAGCCGGCCATGTCTAACTGAGTGATAACGAGGAACCCTCTCCATAACGTGATATGTATTAACAAAGGGAAAATCGAAATGAACGTGGTGGGTTCATCCCTTTCCCTTTATATAGAGAGAGACCCATGTGCAACTAAAGAGATAGGTACCCGGCGTCTCCGGGCTAATATCACTCGGTGCTGGCTGGATGTCCATGACATGCTTGCTCCTGTGCGGTAGCGCCAAGTGAAGGAAAGGCACATACACAGGCGTTGGTGCCACACTAAGTAGCGGAGAGCGGTGCTCAACCCGAGGCGCGCGTAGGCTGGTGCTTGGTGTCGTGTGCAGATGGACCTGCCCAACGCAGAGTGATAGTAATGTCAGTTGGGCGTCAGAATTTTGAAGCATTTTTGCTAGCATGCTGATTTAACACTTAAACGTGCAGCTATAAGATGGTTACCTTGAGTCAACACACGCTTGAAAGAATCACAACACAAAAGAAGCTTGAATTCCGTAGTATTCATATAGTAATGCTCTGGCAACCACACACCAAGATAGAGGTGTCTGGTCTGGATACAGCCCAGAGGGTTGAACCAGGCTTTGGAACCAAAACCAAACCAAACCAGAACCAAGGACCTCGGCAGTTAGGATCCAACTCCACCTATCAGGAACCAATATCAGCGGTTTGAAACCAAAGGTTCTAAGTCGTCCTTTATTTCAGTTTTTAAATTCCACCCATATTTCATGGATTTCTCAAAAGAGACGGAATCGTCATGGAATTCAACCAGGAACCTGAACCAGAACCAGAACTGAAGGGTGCTGGATCAGTTCAAGTTTCAGGGGAATCGTAACCAGGAGATTTGGAACCGTGGTCCCGATTTACCAGGAACCTGCTAGGCCTCCTATCAGACTTCCCTGCACAGAGTATGTGGTTCGCTTCAAGCATGAAGGCCAATCAGGCACCGTAAGGTCCATCAGCTCGAACCAAATCCTCATAAATCTTCGTGGCTCAGTACGTGAAGAATATATTTTGATAATTGGCACTATATTTCGTTAAAAGAAACAGCACCATCTTTCACCAAAGTGTATGCAATATGGTTGAACAAAGTGTATGCAATATAGTTAAACAATAACCAAACAACAGAAAAACGAGGATTACATTGAGGTTAGAGTAACAATCTATATCTGTTTCCCTTCCTCTACAAGTAGGCTCCCACTATGGCCAATCCTGCAAAGCAAAAGCTGAAATCTAGTAACAATAACAAGAGCCAAGGTCCCTCACTTCTTCGCAAGCTCACCATCTACCTGTGTTACATAGTTTGCATTCGACAGTCGAGCAAGATCCAACAAAAGGCAAGACAATATGCTCCCAAGCACAGGCATCCACTAATCCCAGAAGTTTCTTATCTAAGCATCAGCAGCACATGAACCTAATCAGCATCGATCTCCACAGATTTCTTATACTCTGGCTTAAGTTCATAGGTTCCCTGGTTCGTTCCCCTCTTGTTATAAATGCATAGCTCATTCAGAATCTCCTTAAGGAATTGCTGGAAGGAAACAGAAATATTAGAGGATTATGAGTGCAGAAATCGCAACAACACAATCGGTTCAATCAAAACAGAATAGCAACCAGTACGTCCAGAAAAGGTTCCATCCGCTTGGACCTCGTGGTGCTTCAGTCCACAATAAATCACATTCAAGCAAAACAGATGTTTCAATAAGGTCACAGCCAAACAAAGATGAACATTGATCAAATAAGCATAGTGCAGGCTGGGTGCAAAATTTTGAGTTAGTTCAAAGTACGTAAGATTTTCTAACTCCTATTGAAAAGAATGAAGTCAAAGAGGCTCTTAAACATATGAAGGGTGGTAAATCAGTAGGACCAGATAATATTCCTATAGAAGTTTGGAAAATATTGAGAGAAATAGGAATCACTTGGCTCACAAGACTATTTAATGAAATATGAAAAAACCAAAAGATGCCCGAGGAATGGAGAGCAGGTACACTTATACCCATATATAAGAATAAGGGAGACATTTAAAATTGTGTGAATTATCGAGGTATCAAGTTAATGAGCCATACTATGAAATTGTGGAAAAGAATTATCGAACGTAGGTTAAGACATGTATCAAATACAACACAAAACCAATTTGGATTCATGCCAGGCAGATCTATAGTTGAAGCGATTCACCTTTTGAGACGTCTTATGAAACATTTTAGAGCAAAAAAGAAAGATCTTCACATGATATTTATTGATCTAGAAAAAAATTATGATAGAGTACCGAGGGAGGTTCTTTGGAGAACTTTGGAAAAAAAGGTATCCCATTGACATATATTAACCTTATAAGAGACATGTACGATGGTGCAAAAACATGTGTGAGGACTCATGAAGGAATGACAGACTTCTTTGAAGTTAATATCGGGTTACATCAAGGATCAACTTTAAGTCCATACTTATTTATAATGGTGATTGATGAGTTAACAAAACATATTCAAGATGAAGTACCTTGGTGTATGTTATTTGCAGATGACATTGTATTAGATGAGGAGTCTAAGGAAAAAGTTAGTAGAAAATTGGAACTATGGAGAGAAACATTAGAAAGCAAAGGCCTCCGACTTAGTAGAACAAAGACAGAATATATGGAATGTAAGTTTGATCATTTGGTTACTTCAGAGGATATAGAAATTAAAATTGGCACACATTACATCCCTCAAAAGGAAAGTTTTAAATACCTAGGGTCAATTTTTCAGAGTGGTGGAAGAATTGATGGAGATGTTACGCATAGAATTAGTTGGTTGGTTAAAATGGAGAGGAGCATCAAGTATTCTTTGTGATAAGAAGATACCATTAAAGTTAAAAGGTAAATATTATAGAGCATCAATTAGGCCTGCCATGTTTTATGTTGGGCAGTTAATCATCAACATGTACAAAAGATGTTTGTGACATAAATGAAGATGTTGAGATGGATGAGTGGTCATAAAAGAAAAGACCGTATACATAATGAGGTTATTAGAAACAAATTAGGAGTGGCACCAATAGAGGATATAATGAGAGAATATCGTTTAAGATGGTTTGGACATATAGAAAGAATATCAAAAGAAGAACCTGTAAGAAGGAATGAAAAACTAAATTTGGAAAGTATTAAAAGAGGTAGAGGACGACCACAAAAGTGTTGGAAAGAAACAATAAAGAATGATCTAGCTTATTATGAGTTAACTGCTAACATGGCACACGATAGGGATCTGTGGAAACAAAGAATCCATGTAGCCGACCCCGTCTAGTATGGGAAAAGGCTTAGCTGTTGTTGTTGTTTGTTGTTGTGACTCGGCCTCGGCCAAAGGACCGCATTACTCATCAAGAACAACCACTAGTCTTTTACTTTAAAGCCACGGTACTTCCACAGCATGATAATGTCTGATGGCCTAGTGAGAAAATCAATTGCCATGAAAATGAGAATGGTTTGTTCCCAACATGCATGCACAGACATTCATTCATTAATTTCATAAGGACATCTGTGCAACTGAAGGTAAATTCTTTCTTAAGTATGGTGATCAGCTCATGGTCACCGTAAAGGTGACCCCATCCAGGGTGAGCCATGTAATGTTATTACTGTTGATTGAATGCACTTCCCTTTCTTAAATACAGACTTAGGTCCACCTCCCTCAGCCAATCATCGCATGCCCCTGCAACGCGACATCATGGGTGACCATCAAGTGGTCACCTAGCAATACCCTTATTTCTTTCATTAGTATTCCCGTCACATTTGCTTGGTTAATTTCACATGAATATATACATATACAGAACAGATCCAATCTTACGAGGCCTTCACTTGCCTTGGGGTACAAGTATCTGGCATAAAAAAAAGGCAGCGAACCTCACTGCCCTTGCCCTCAATATCAAAACAAACATGTCTCAAGTCATCAATAAACAAGATACTTCCTTATTACTGCTCATATTATATCTCATGAACACAACCAAAGAATGGTTTCGGTAGTGTTCCTAACAAGCCAAGAAAAGCCATGCATCCATGAAATGAAGCATTGGAGTTGCATGCATACACCATCGTGGAAACCCAACAGCCAAGCCATAACCTGACAATTAAATACTCAAACTCCACGGGATGGGGGGGCTCTAACAGCTGTTAGCATAGCTTTAGTCGACCACCATCACAAGACTCTATAATGAGATGGAGATCGGAAACAAGAGCGGGACCTGCCGACATCCTCACCTAGGTGCAACTAAGATATGGTATGAGAAGGCAAAAGCTACTCCTATTCCCCCATAAACAGCCAACAGATCTCCATCTCCCTCACATATTGCTAATGGCCCAACAAACCAAATCATGTTCTGCTACTATCTAAATAACAAAATCCATTCAATTCTCTGTCAGCAAGTGTGAATCTCGAGAATAGGAAAGGGTGAAAATTTGAGCAAAGTATTTAGGATTAATCAACATACCGCAGGTTGATCTGTCTCTTGCACAAGCTGCTTTAAAGCCCAGTTTGGCTGTCTTTCAAAAAGTTTGAACATGATATCCTCCAATTCACCACGATCTCTACGTGTTCTTTTCATGTCTTGACCTTTAACTGGAGCAGTTTTCTTCTTATCCTGGCTCAATGAAATTCAATAGCTTACAAGTAGAAAGTAGAAACTACACAACTTGCGAATTAACTACTTCAACTGCCAAAATACCAAGAGCGAGAAACCTTAAAAACCTGGCATCACATTCGAGAATAGTGCACTAACTAGGTTCTCAGTGAGCAGAATAGGAGAACACCTTCACTAAGGAAATACAATTGCATAATAACTACACAGTATCATGCTTGAGAAGTACCTTTGAGTTTGTGCCGAGTAAGCCAACCATTCCAGGCATGGGCCTCATGAGCACTCCACGATCATTGTCAATCACCTTGAACATGAAAATGGAATTTCTTTAGTATGCAACAAAGTGAGTAAAACAAATGAAACTGCAAGACTGAAGGAGAATAAGAAGCAACCTGCACTTGTCTACTTTTTATCATGGACTTGTTTGTCCTTTCTCTGCACAGCTTCCGATACTCTTCAATATTTTCATTGTTGGGCTTCATATCAAACTTATGTTCCACCTTCCCCTCCACCGAAACCCGTCCTACAGCATATATTAAATTGCTTATGTAGCAATGATGCTATGTTGTCAGAGCACAAATAGGAATTTGAGAAAGAGGAAAGACCATAACCAATTGTAACAATCGCTAGAACAGATGAGAGTTTTCTATAATTTATACGAACTTAAGAACCCTCAAAATATTGTAAATCAATGGAAAGAGTTTCCTCATTTTTCAAGCTGCAGAAAACAATGACACCAAAATATCAATATTACATAGCCCTAGGAGAACCTAGCAGCTCTGGTGAAGAAGTAAAGAAAACAAATATTAGAAAGTCCGCAAAAAAAATAGTTGAACCATAAAAGCCAAAAAGTGATGATGATTAGAGAAAAATGAAGAATGCATTCCTACCAAGTCCTCGAATTAACAAAAGAAGTATACAACGAAGAACACTGCCATAAAAGTGATGCAAAGCCCCAATCACTCAACCACATAGCAGGATGAAGCAGAAAGAGGTGGAAGGGAGGGTGTAAGAAAGGCTGAGAGATTTATAAGGATGAAGTGTGCAAAGTCAGGTAGTTATAGGAAGATAATCCATTCCTAGAAATTACAAGATCCTCCATTCCCCATAAGGGCCAAACCACACAAATGAGAATGCTCCATAGGTATGGGATAACATTATGATGGATATAACATCAGTTCTTGATAGAACTGATATATCCAAATCTCTTCCACAATAGACACGACAAATATGATTCCCAAATTGTTTCTAATATGTTTTCTTCTGGTCCTGCTTACCTCCCAACATTACATAATCTCATATATAGCATGGCTTTCATTGATTTTCTTGACAAGTTACAACAGTACTATAACAACATAGCATATGCTTCCCAGACAAAAACAGAAAGGGAACATTTTGTTAATTTACAAAGAATAAAAAAAAGCAACAAACAGTATCAACAAACATCAATCTTCTAGTGAAAGTTTTTCACTCAAGAGGTGCATACAAAATTTCTTCGTCAAAAGAACAAATCATAAAATTGCCATATACCTGAATGTGCTAAAACATAAACCTGATGCAAAAGTACCTTCACAAAAGTAAGGGAAAGCAGAAATTACCTTGGCTTGTCTCTCCAAAGACACACATGGGAACAAAGTCTTTAAACATGTTTAAAGAGTAACTCTTTGGCATGTTGGCATTGTCAGTGGCAGTAAGTTCCATATCAAACTGGAGGAATATCAAAATGATGATTTTATAATCAGAGGAAAACGACTTAAAAGTTTACTGCAATAAGAAACCATTCTCGTGTTACATTGACAAAGCACAAGATATTGAAGTCTGAGACATCACACGGAACTAATTCTGTTCAACATAATGTGACAAACACCAATCAGAAATCACCATCCCCTTCCCAACTAACAAATAAAATGTTGTACAATAAGGTAAAAGCAGTTTCTTAACATCTCCAAGTAAGGCTCAATGATATAGATAATGGATGTTCCACTGCAGTCCCAACGTAATAGATTGAACAGTCACTTGGTAAACTCTGATGAATCCCAGCACCTTGATGATGAAATGGTCCAAAATGACTGCTCGAGTCACCACCACCCTCCCGCAATTCCAGAGGTATAGCATGGTTATAAAGGCAAATCTGTTTGATGCGTCATCACATGAAACCCATGACTACACAGAGCTATCGCTCCTTTGTGGTTTGGAAGCAGAAGTTTTGAGAGTTGAACTCTCTGTGAGGCTGAAATGCGGCCTTAGCTTTTTATATTTGCTTTTACTAGAGAAAATGGAATATTGTTATTGAAAATAACAAAATCATAGCTTCCTGTTTCAGAAATCACAGTGTAAAAGGGAACAAACATCAAGGATTGTTCTTTCTTCTCTGCTCCAATCCATTAATTTGTTGATCTGCATCTTTGTGATCTCTTCTACTTGAATTATGGAATCTTTAAGGTTCTTGAATTATTGTATCGACGTTTAGAATTTTGAACATTATTTATATATTTACATTATGTTACTCCCTTGATTGTTACTGATGTGTTATAACCAATAATTGCTTTTTTATAGAGGATAAACCGATAAAGCAATAGAAGTCCACAAAGTCAAGTGCAGAGGAAAGAAAAGATCCTTGACCGTAAGTTAACCAAGCCCTCTTAACTTAAGCAATAGGTGGGGTAGGCTAGAAGGTGCAACCCGAGTACTTCCTAGGACGTCTTGCATCCTATTCCAGTTCCCACCCATGCTAACTCTGGAGCTTATCGACTCCAGTGCATTTGCGACAGAAGTTTTATGCTTGCTGTCAGCAACCCATGTAGCCGACCCCATGTGGTATGGGAAAAGGCTTAGTAGTTGTTGTTATTGTCAGCAACCCAACCCTCCTTCATCCGGGCTTGCAACCTGTTATGTGACTGTGAACCCTAACTAGAACCAGAGTAAATAAAAGCGAATAATGAAACTTATAAAGTTGATTGCTCCGTTGCATCCAAACATGATTGTTGTGAAGAAACGATGAGTTGGTACCTAATAAGCATTCCGTTTTCACTTGGGCAGCACGTATTTCAATATGAATAGCAAATAAGAAGGTTAAGAGATCTCTATGAATTCATAACAATCTCGCAACGAACAAAAGCAGAACCATCAAAGGTCATCTCTCCACAAACTAACCCCATCTCTGTTAAAGAAGAACAACTTGCCTAATTACCGTAACCAGACCCAAATTCAGCTATGCTTTTATATCTAGCGAGACGAACACATAAAAATGAACAAGACATTCATCTATAACGTCTTCCGTCATATAAAAACGCAAGAAATCGATTTCTTCAGCCCATAAACGGACCGAAATTCTGTGGGCAAGTCCAATAAGGTACGCAAACAACCACCATCGTCTAAAAAAGCAGTGAAACACCAATATCAAGGAATCGGCGGCCAAGCGAAGGGGGAAAACGGTATGGGAAATTAAAATTCTAGCACAGAAAACGGAATGAAGCCAATACATACCTGGAGGGAGCAAGAGGCGTCGGTTTGAAGAGGATCGACGGAGAGAATGACCTTGGCGACGGGGTGGGGGGAGTCGGTGTGGCTGTGCCAGGTTTGGGAGACCAACTGAGGCGTCTTCATCAGCCACACCGATCGCTCCGCTTTGCCCGTCTCTAGCATCCACTGATCGTCCATCCCTTAACTCTCTTTCTCTCTCTCTCTCTCTCTGTGTCTGAACTCTGAAGTCCGAACGAGTCTGAATAGGTTTCCCGGTTCTTGTATACGACACAGGATATATATATTCGCTTATGCTCAATGCGCACTGATGTACTCATGTCGCTCTCACAAGCTTCCGCCACTTTCCTCCGCCCCCGTACACCCTTTTTCCTTCTTCTTTTGGTTACAAGAGGAGGCCGAAGCCTAAGACACACCCACACAGGCACCCTCAGGGACTCGAACTCCCCACCAGCAGCAACAACACTAAAGCACCTTGCCGTTGCTTTTGGTGTTTACACCCATTTTTTTATATACATATTCATGTTTTATTTCTTTAATAAAACCTAATATGATTTTTGAGGAATAATACCCAACCTCGAATCCATCTTAATTCTAATTATGATGCCAAGGTTCGGACTAAAGGCCGCTACATTTTCTGGATATCGTTCTTCACACTTATTTTCATAGTGTGCAAAAGAGGGTGTCAACGAGATCCAGATCCATATAGATCTGAACCCTGTATTTCTACCCGTTGACGTAATCGTGTTGGCGATCCGACTGGAACCGATCTGATCATTCTTGCGTAAGCGATAGTTTAATTATATCTTAGTTGTTTCACTACCTCTCTACTTTCTTTTTTGTTATGATGGGAGGCTGAAGCCTAACACAGCTGGGTCAGAAATGAGAACAATGGCTTTTGAGAGCTCTATTGATGACTAACTCTTCAAATTTGGATTTGAATGAAAGCTCATTTATCTTGAATGGTGGCACCTCTACAGGGTACCCATGATGTTGTTCTCATTCTCTCCTCTTTTCTAACTCCCAACTAGCATGAATGTTTTCTGCAGGATTGCTCTTTCATGAAGAAGAGACTCATCTGTGAAATTTGGGCTGCTTGAGAAGGAAACCTTCAGTATGTGACAGACCAGCAACGACCCACTATCAAGAATTCCAGAGCTGCCCAGCAAGTCATTTGCACACAGCCGTTCGATTTCTTCGACCTTGGCAATCATTTCATGGATTTCTGATTGTAAATGAACCGTGGTGTACCCTGGAAACCTTCAGGGCTTCCGAGTTACGAATACAAACAGCATCGA
This sequence comes from Brasenia schreberi, assembly GCA_036023115.1. Classification (NCBI taxonomy): domain Eukaryota; kingdom Viridiplantae; phylum Streptophyta; class Magnoliopsida; order Nymphaeales; family Cabombaceae; genus Brasenia; species Brasenia schreberi. The sequence continues at coordinate 7,285,698 of JAYKKT010000091.1, forward strand.
GTTTCCAGCATCTGCTTGACGATTCCGTCTCTGGTAGTTCAAAGACCACACGGGGTACATCGCTTAAACTTTCACGCTCGCCGTCTTTCCTCTGACACAACAATATGTGCTTCTCCATCATCTGATTGTGCTACCACAAGTTGCAAGTCAGTCATGAAAGTGGTCGATACATGAGATATAAACCACCACCAACAGCAGCCAACCACCAAATGACTGATTGAAAGGACACCGGCTTGAAATAATTGAATTTTGAGTGGGCAAGAGTGGGAAATCTATTGGATGTGAAGTCAAGATCACAAGCACCAAGCTGCAGCTGATAGTAAGTATCATCAGGGGATTTGCAGTATCCCAGAAAGATGGTTTGCCATAAAATGAACTCTAAAAGAAGTTTCTCAACAAGATGTAAACATACAACCAGAGAAAGGAGAACAGGCTACGATTGCCAGCCATGTTAAACATATACAGGGATTAACCTATCCAGTAATAGATACAACTAGAGGTGCTATGATAAAACTATGAAGCGCCTTTCCCGGTTGTGTCAAGGTTCTAAACTCCATATCTCCACTTTGAAGCTTGTGAAAGGACGGTTCTCGCTTGATCAAGATTACAGTCTACATAAAAAGAATTGAAGGCTGTTCAGAAGGTTCAGCAGGAATTACTAGGTCCAGGGGGGTGGCACAAGGAGCTAAGGAATTGGCAGGAACAGTTACCCCCTCGTCTCTTACAGATACACTAGAAACACTGCGAGTTGAGCTTGCTTTGCTGATGAAATTAGAGTCAAGAAATAAGACAACGACAGTTATATCATCATGAAAATGCCGCCTCACTCCTCGCTCAATCTTTTTCAAGTCGGAATATCGCATTTCTCTCTTCTTTGCTGCTTCTTGGAGGGCAGCTTTAACGAGCCTTCTTGCACTTCCCTGCATGACATACCAGTTTCTGTAAAGAACGTGACATCGTGCTGCTAATCATGAATGCTGCAGTATTTCGTTGAGGAAATCAAATAAAAAGTCCCCCACATTCAGAAAAGAAGTTTATGTATGACAACTAATAATTCAAAACAAGAACCTTCACTGTTTATTAAAGTCTAAGTGAACTTTACTGAATCCAAATAATTCTAGACATTGTGATGCACCGAATACAATTGCAAAAAGAAGATACTCTTGCTTACACTGCGTGGATGATTATGAACAAGATCAACTGCTTCCTGATTACTGAGATGCTCCCATAGCCCATCAGAAGCAAATATGATAAACTGATCGTATGGTTGTAGCGTGTGTATCTCAATTGATGGTTCAGCACTAAGTATTGGCCTTTTAAAAGGTTCGGGAAGGCGAAGTCTAGCCAATAGAGGTTCTTTGTTGTATTCAGCCTTCTTTAGATACACATCACCGATTGATCTAGAAACCTGCACGAGAAGTTTCTTCAATCAGAAGAAAAACAAAAGTTTGACATTTAATACATCCATTAATTTCATCAGAACAGCATCATTTAGTATGTCATCAAGGTGCGATACCTCAGATTACTAAAGAATTAAGTGTAAACCTATTGTACACAATACAAATACACTTACAAGAGAAGGATTCTTACCTATGATTCAGATTCCGCATATACCAATGTGAAGGTCGGTAGTTCTTGTTCATTACTACTACCAACTATTTTGGCATTTCCCAACAAAAGGATTATCCCTTATTTTTATCTTTCTCAAGCTACAGAACGGCCCCTGTAATTTTGTAAATGGAAAAAGCAACACTTCATGCCTAGCATGGCCCATATGCTACATGGATTTGACTGTGTAAAACAAGGATAGAGTTTTTTTTAACATTCCAACATAAGTGATGCACAAGCATATATGAAACGGGGGAGAAAAGAAGCATCCATACTACATAAGCGCAGCCTATAAGAGCCAAGGGCTTTGACCGTTGGCACGGCTGAGCAGTCTTCAAGACGGTTAACCAGTTCAAAAGATTATGCTAGGTAGGCAAGACTTGGCTGTTATTTTACCCTAATATAAATCTAATGAGGCGATTGTTGGTATTACATTTCTCACATACAAGAATGCACATTGATGTAAAGGACCAAAAACCATTAATTTTGACGTATCATTAGTTTTAAAACATCCTTCTCATTCGACTAATGCTGCTCCACAAGTCATGGTTATGCACAAGAGATCACAGTCAAGGAAACACTAGGCAACTAACCAACCTACATGAACAAGAGTCGCAATTCCTGAATGCTTTTCAGTACTTTATTTGTAGGATTACTACTGAAATTAAATATAAAACTTAGAAATAGAGAGATGATTGGGATTGTAGTAAGAAATCTAGTCCTACTGTATTAATTTACTATGAAGCAAAATGTCCTCGATTTATACGTGTTCTGAGTTGGTTGTCTTAGACAAACCCTCTCAAGAAGCAATCCACATAATTCTCTCACTTGAATATATCTAGTACCTGCAAAAGTTGACTCGTCATTTTTGTGGGATGCTACTCTCTGTGTGTGTGTGTGTGTGCAAACCCTCCATCAACTGGTCTCTATCTTCATCCCCATCCTTGTCCACGGTGGAGATATTTCTCATTATCTGAGAAAATTTCATTTATCTGTACGGGCATAATGGCAAGATGCTCGAAGCCAGTGGTCCACGTTTTGAACCAATCTGAACTTGTAGTCATCTTGACTCGCTGACTTCCAACATTTTCACGCTCAATCACCTTCTTCTCATCTTAATCAATATGCAACTTTCTGAAGCAGCTTCCCAACCAACCATTGGTTAGGTGACAATGCAACCGGCATCCTTTTGAGGATGCATCACAGCCTGCTTCATGAAGACTGTCACCGCATCTGTGGAGTCTACATCTTAGTCCATATAACAAGATACAGCGGTAGACACCTGGCATACAGAGCGACGAGTTGGAGGCTGCTGAAAGATTGTATGTCATGTCAATAGGAGATCAATGCCCACATGGAGGACAAGCCTTTTAGTCTATAGTTGCAGTCGATATAGTTATCTTTGGGGAAGACTTTTCTCGCTTTGGTTTGGGCAGCTCAAAGCCTCAGACAATATACCTACCAAGTTATCCCCGTAATGTTTTTCACTCATTTCAAGTTGATAGACGGTGGGTGTCCTTATCTCTGTCGAAATTCTCGCCTTAGGAGGAACATCCACACACTTCAGAGAGAGGAAACATTTAAATAAGCCAACCAACACTCCATCTAAAAGACCCTACCCTTGTTTCTGGCAGAGTGTTCCTTTTGTCAATTTCACTGGGTGACGACATAAGAGTCTGGTAGATTTGATCGCTACTACTGGATGGAAGTCTTCCATGTATGTTCCAGTGCGTCATGGATAATGAGTCTATCCTGTAGGAGATGAATTCCCTCATGGAATTGGGGTGGAGTTCTAAGTCTCAAGAATTAGGATGGTTCTTGACCTCTAGAAAGAGAGAGAGAGAGAGAGAGAGAGAGAGGAAAAAACATTTCATGACCATGCAAAACCCCTTCTTTTGGTTGCTCCATGAAAAAAAAAACAGATTTTCCTTTCTTTGTTTCCAAAAAGCACTCCATCAGCAAGGTTCCCTGAGCTCACTGAACTGCTTCATGTGGCTCCAAACCAGAAATGGCTCATTTCTTATCTTTCCAAGATCTTGGCACTTTGAAAATGGTTGGAGAGACCGCTGCCCCATCTTGTCAAGCGACAACATGTAAAGAGTTACACCTTGATGTCCAGACGAACACATAAAACAGTAGAACGGGACCTAGAGAGCATAGTCATATTCTGCCTTTACTAATAGCACCCAATTTATAAGCACACTTCAAGAACTTACTCCAATAATAAAAGACAAAACATAGTGCAGAGGACTCTCCTGTTAAGCAACTTGGTTGCCAGAAAACATGAAAATGATAACATAAATTTTTAAGAGCGAGTTCTGATGCAGGATTATGATGTCACATGAATTACCATCCCCTACACTAAAAATAACTTCGGTTCCTATCCTTTGACTTTCAGAAGAGTTCAAGATATGAGGCTCAGATAAACTCGGCCCCTCAATCAGTTGTTAGAAAATTTTCAACAAATCATTGTATGAACACTGGTGTCTTTGTGAAGCTGGAAGGCTGCAATTATAAGTGATCTTTCCCAACTAGATATTAATTCTTTCGCATACAAACACAGGCTCTAAAAGCTTCCTCATGATGAAAACTCGATCAGAAACTTTGCTTAAATGCCATGACAATCAACAAGAAAGTGAAGAAACTTCCATTAGGCTAAATAAGTACCAAAAGGAATCATATATGACTAGCATCATTCAAAAGGATCCAGAGAGAATATGATGAGCATAATGAGGATCAAAGCTGCATGAGTAACTAGCTTATATCACTAATTCAAATAAAGACCATCAAAAAGTCTGGTTCTTAGCAAAGTACAGAAACAATACCTGTATGATACCCTTCACCCGCCAGACGTTATGCTTTAAAACTACAATGCTTGAATCATCAGGATGCATTGAACGCAACTCCTGCCGTATAGATTCAATATTTGCATTATGCTCAGCTGACATTTGCATTGGCAATACCTCTCCAGTTGCCTTCATCAGTCTTGCTAAAACAGCACGAGAGTCACCCGCGTTGGCAACATATAGCGTGCCATTGCATATAACTCCAGTTAGACAACACGATCCAACTGCAGCGATCTGTGGCTTTGTAGGCCATTGTTTGGCAACGAGAGAGAAAAAACCTTCTTCCGTTGCTAGAAATGTCTTCCTTATGACGTCGGCCGACATGGACTGCTGCTCCGATGCGAATCCTATTTCCAACAAATCTCTTTTCGTCAGAATTGCTTATCATTCAATATAACCGTCCAGCTCCAACTAAATCCTCCAAATCTAACCACTCCGGTCTTACAAATCAGATTTAGAAAATTAATATAACCGAGTGATGTACTATAAAAGAGAGTTCCTAACTTAAAGAAGACAAGAAAAGGAGAAGATTGTGATAAAAACATGAAAATTTTGTGAAAATTGGATGAAATTACTACCAACTTGCTTGAACGAATGGAGAACTAACATAGGCGGCAGAATCTATAAACAAATCGACAAAATCAATGCAGTAATCCAAGAGAACTTGAAATATCGAACTGGGTTCTAAACACAGAAGCCTAGAGAACGAAGTAATGCGAAGAGAGAGACTAACTCTTTAGATGTTGAAAGAGATGATTGTTGATGTACCGCGACGTCTCAGGGCCGCCATGGCCATCATAGACGCCGACGAAGGTGCCGCAGGGCCCGGAATCTAGTGAGCTCAACGGACCCGATTCAATCTGGCTCTGATCCTCAAGCAAACTATTGGCCTGAACGACGGCCATCGAGAATTCTCCATTTAGGTGCTGGCCGGAATCCTTGTACCATAGGAGCCCATCCTGACGGCCGAGGGCTACCGCATCCCCGCCTCCGTCCGACACCGACGGCCTCCAGCAGGCGGTCACGAGCTTCATCAAATCTGATAACATCCCTCATCTCACCCAAATCCGCCTCCGATCTTCCCTCGACATCAAAGAACGAACTGACACTCAATAAGTCACTCACCAAAAAAAACCTCAAAATGGTTAGATGGGACCCCCAACCATTACCCCTATTCGCTTCTTTCCCTCACCAACGGATCAAAAAGGTACCCATTGCAGATCCAGAGAGAGAGAGAGAGACAGAGAGAGCAAGAAAAGAAGGAGAAGAGAGAGAGGGAAAGGGAGAGGAGGAGGGGGAGGAGGAGAGGGAGAGAGACCCAACAATTTAGTTAACAAAAATATACGTAGAGAGAGAGGGAGAAACTGGCTATATCTTAAAAAGTTTTAATAATTAACTTATTTAACCATCCTTATATGTATAATGATAAGTGAATAATGTCTTTTAGCGCATCTGCCTTTTGAGATAAACTGTTGAGATTATAAAATAAAAAGCATTGAATACTAAAATACAAAAATATAATCATACTTTTAATCCAAATATTTTTTTGTTGATTATATTAATCAAACAATAAAAAACTGTATGCAAAATTATATTTCAAAAGATATTATACATTTATCACTATATATAAAGAGAGATACTGATAAATACTTAAACTCCATCAACTCCTAAATCAAATTTATGATTTTATTGTGATAATAAACAATACATTACAACAAAATAGAAGAATACTTTTAATTTAAATTTTTATCATTCATTATGCCAACCAAACAATTATGAATGAAATTTGTGATTTAAAGTATTTATCATTATTTATAAAGAGAAAAAAAAGAGAGTTGTTCTTTTACTCTTTAGGGCTCTCCTTAAAACATTTGATGATGACTTATCATCCATCCATTCCTGCTACCGTTGCCTTCCTCTGCTACGTTAAAGTGCGTATGTTTACAACTGCCATCATGCGAACCAAGAAGAATTGATGGTGATGGTTGCTATCCCAATAATTCCATCTTGTGATTACTTGACCCTAAACCAACTCTTTTCAGAATCGCGATCCCGATGATCATATGATTAATTGACTCGAAGTCCAGCGTCGTCAGAATCGATTCTACGCTCTGTGAATCTGAGTCAAACAATCATTTGATCCATTTGAGAGCGATGGCGATTTGATTTCATTGACAGGGATGACCAACTTCTTCTTCACAGGATAGCTTGAATTAATCAAAGAGGTCTCAAAATTATACCCATATATAAGAAAAAGGGAGGCATTAAAAATTGTGTGAATTATCGAGGTATCAAGTTAACGAGTCATACTATGAAATTATGAGAAAGAATTATCGAACGTAGGTTAAGACAAGTATCAAGTACAACAGAGAACAAGTTTATGGAACATTTTAGAGCTAAAAAGAAAGACCTTTACATGATATTTATTTATCAAGAAAAAGCTTATGATGAGACGGCTTATGAAACATTTTAGAGCAAAAAAGAAAAACCTTCACATGATATTTATTTATCTAGAAAAAGCTTATAATAGGGTATCGAGGGAGGTTCTTTGGAGAACTTTAGAAAAAAGAGGTATCCCATTGACATATATTAACCTTATAAGAGACACGTATGATGATGCAAAAACATGTGTGAGGACTCATGAAGAAACGACAGACTTCTTTGAAGTTAATATTAGGTTACATCAAGGATTAACTAAGTCCATACTTATTTATAATGGTGATGGATGAGTTAACAAAACATATTCAAGATGAAGTACCTTGGTATATTATTTGCTGATGACATTGTATTAGTGGAGGAGTCTAAGGAAAAAGTTAATAGAAAATTGGAACTATGGAGAGAAACATTAAAAAGTAAAGGCCTCCGACTTAGTAGAACAAAGACAAAATATATGGAATGTAAGTTTGATCATTTGGTTACTTTAGAGGACATAGAAATTAAAATTGGCACACATTGCATCTCCCAAAAGGAAAGTTTTAAATACCTAGGATCAATTTTCGAGAGTGATGGAAGAATTGATGGAGATGTTACGCATAGAATTAATGCTGGTTGGTTAAAATGAAGAGTAGCATCAGGTATTCTTTGTGATAAGAAGATATCATTAAAGGTAAAAGGTAAATATTATAGAGTAGCAATTAGGCCTGCCATGTTTTATGGTTTTGAGTGTTGGGCAGTTAATCATCAACATGTACAAAAGATGTCTGTGACAAAAATGAAGATGTTGAGATGGATGAGTGGTCATAAAAGAAAAGACCGTATCCATAATAAGGTTATTAGAAACAAATTAGGAATGGCACCAATAGAGGATAAAATGAGAGAGCATCGTTTAAGATGGTTTAGACATATAGAAAGAAGATCAAAAGAAGAACCTCTAAAAAGGTTAAAAAATTAAATTTGGAAAGTATTAAAAGAGGTAGAGGACGACCACAAAAGTGTTGAAAGAAACAATAAAAAATGATCTAGCTCATTGGGAGTTAACTGCTAACATGGCACACGATAGGGATGTGTGGAAACAAAGAATCCATGTAGCCCACCCGTCTAGTATGGGAAAAGGCTTAGTTGTTGTTGGTCTCAAAAGAAGTGTTGGGAAGAATCAAACGGGCACCAAAATAGGCATCCTCGTATTCTCAGAATCCACCTTCTCAGAAGGAAAAGTATAAACTGTACACCAAAACGAAACAAAAGAAGAGCAGGAAAGATAGAAGGGGACAAGGTGTTGCTCATTTTTGGTACCTGATTCAGAGCCTATTCTACAAGGTTGCCCCAAACCAAGTTCTTAAAACCCATAATCCTTCCTCACACCCTGTGGCGGATCTAGACGAGGTGGGGCGGTCGCTCCTATTGAGTATATATAATATTTGCATATACGTACATGGGAAAAAATATGCAAATATTACAAATATAAAACATGTTTTGTTTTAGCTTACTGAAAAATCTAGTATTTGTCTCGTTCAGCTCGCAGCTCATCTCTATATGATCTCGGTTCGTAGTGAAAGATAAGTTGAAACAAGCTATATATGAGCAATCTAATGAGGTGAGCCACAAACAGTTGCAACTCGGCTTGTTTCACCACTCCCACTAAGTCGACGATAGTTCAACTAACCTCTAATTTAACAATTTAACACCCAGATGAGCCTAAAGGAAGGAACTTTCTTAAACAAATTGGGTGATCGGTGTTACTCGAGGTCCAAGTCAATGGCATGCTAGCCTAATACATCAAAAACAGAGAAAAAAAGAAGGCATAGTAGTCATCTTACTGCAGCCATGACATTCACATGCATCATAAATTTATACTACATTTCCAGAACGATTTCATAATACCAAACATTTCCGTCGTGAATCATTCAAAGGCAGGATCTTTCACAATATATATATATATAAGAGAGAGAGAGAGAGAGAGAGAGAGAGAGAGAGAGAGAGAGAGAGAGAGATTATAGAATAATAGATGATTAAAAATAATATCAATAAGGTGTTATCTTTGTCATGTTGATGAACTCACAATGTGACAGGAGCAACGCCTTGTTGGTATCCTCTCTAATCATCCGTTAAGGATGATCTTACTGTGATACTTTAAGACTGCATACTCTAGAAGTATTCTATTATATATATAAATATATATAAGAGAGAGAGAGAGAGAGTATGAACTTGACGAACGATTTTTATAATGCCACACATTTACCTAATGTAAATGGGGATAGCCTTTCAGATGACATGATTTTGGCATGATGGCAGAGAAGAGGTAAAATAAATGGAATTATTGGTGAGAGAGTAGATGAGCTCACACTGATTGGATATGTTCTTGGTGTTGATTGGAGGCTATGGTCCTTGCAATTAATTGATTTGGATTTTGGGGATGCCCTCCAACTCACAGAGGATTGACAAGGGGTTCTGTATCTGCATGTCACTAGAAGGCGGAATGACCAAGAACACCCCTGTGGCTGTTCTCTCTTTCTAGGGGTGGTAATTTCAGATTATACCCGACCAAAAAAAAGTGGGTTGAAAATCGGGTCTGGATCATCCCAAAGGTACCTAACAAAGGTCGGACCTCATCCGACCAGAATACTAAATAAATAAATAAATATATATATATATATATATATATATATATATATATATGTGTGTGTGTGTGTGTGTTTTCGCATTATGTGTAGGTAAAGAGGGTATGTCATAAATTACATTATGCTAAGAAAACTAGTGAAACTTTAGAGGCTTATAAGAAAGCAAAGAATGAAGTGAAAAGCCGTCAGTGAAGCAAAAGTTAAAATTTGAGAGGATTTATATAAAAGAACTCAACTCAAAAGAGTGTAAAAGAGATATTTTTAGGATAGCTAGAGCTAGAGATAAGAAAACTAAAAATCTTAATTATGTTAGATGTATCAAGGACCATGATGAAAAATTCTAGTGGCAAATGATGATATAAGAAATAGATGAAAAAACTATTTTTATAAGCTTTTTAATGAAAATAAAGATGTTAGTATTAGCTTAGGAGAGTTAGCCACAATTTCTACCAATGTATTCAAAAGAATGAAGTCAAAGAGGCTCTTAAATATATGAAGGGTAGTAAATCGGTAGGATATTCCTATAGAAGTTTGGAAAATACTAAGAAAAATATGAATCACTTTCTCACAAGACTATTTAATGAAATATGGAGAAACCAAAAGATGCCCGAGGAATGGAGAGCGAGTACACTTATACCCATATATAAGAACAAATGAGACATTCAGAATTGTGCGAATTATCAAGGTATCAAGTTAATGACCATACTATGAAATTGTGGGAAAGAATTATCGAACGTAGGTTAAGACAAGTATCAAGTACAAGAGAGAACCAATTTGGATTTATGCCAGATAGATCTACTGTTGAAGGGATTTACCTTTTAAGATGTCTTATAGAATATTTTAGAGCAAAAAAAAGATGTTCACATGATATTTATTGATCTAGAAAAAACTTATGATAGGGTACCGAGAGAGGTTCTTTGGAGAACTTTGGAAAAAAGAGGTATCCCATTGACATATATTAACCTTATAAGAGACATGTATGATGGTGCAAAAACATGTGTGAGGACTCGTGAAGGAACAACAGACTTCTTTGAAGTTAATATTGGGTTACATCAAGGATCAACTTTAAGTCCATACTTATTTATAATGGTGATTGATGAGTTAACAAAACATATTGAAAATGAAGTACCTTGGTATATGTTATTTACATATGACATTGTGTTAGTAGAGGAGTGTAAGGAAAAAGTTAATAGAAAATTGGAACTATAGAGAGAAGCATTAGAAAACAAAGGCCTCCGACTTAGTAGAAAAAAGACAAAATATATGGAATGTAAGTTTGATCATTTGGTTACTTCAGAGGACATAGAAATTAAAATTGGCTCACATTGCATTCCCCAAAAGGAAAGTTTTAAATACCTAGGGTCAATTTTTCAGAGTGATGAAAGAATTGTTGGAGATGTTACACATAGAAGTACTGCTGATTGGTTAAAATAGAGAGGAGCATAAGGTATTCTTTGTGATAAGAAAATACCATTAAAATTAAAAGATAAATATTATAGAGCAGCAATTAGGTCTACCACGTTTTATGATTTTGAGTGTTGGGCAGTTAATCATCAACATGTACAAAAGATGTCTGTGACAAAAATGAAGATGTTGAGGTGGATGAGTGGTCATACAAGAAAAGACCGTATACATAATGAGGTTATTAGAAACAAATTAGGAGTGATACCAATAGATGATAAAACGAGAGAATATCCTTTAAGATGGTTTGAACATATAAAAAGAAGAACAAAAGAAGAACCTCTAAGAATGTATGAAAACTAAATTTGGAAAGTATTAAAAGAGGTAGAGGGCGACCACAAAAATGTTGGAAAGAAACAATAAAGAATGATCTAGCTTATTGTGAGTTAATTGCTAACATGGTACACGATAGGGACATGTGAAAACAAAGAATCCATGTAGCCGACCCCATCTAGTATGGGAAAAGGCTTAGTTGTTGTTGTTGTATCTATCTCTATATATTGTATACAATTGTATCAATATGTAATATGATGCACAAAGATAGTGGAATATGCTCAATCTCATTCATGCTCAAATCTATTCAAATATTTTCAATCATTTGACTAATTAAAGACAAAAATTGGAATTTAAAAAGAGAATGCAAATTATATTGTTGTATTTTTCATTTTTCACATTTAATACACAATAGTATTATTCACTTTTTAAATTCAAATCTTCATCATTGATCATATTGATTGAACTATAAAGATATTTAAATATAATGATAAACTTAAGGTTTTTTTGAGTGAGGTACACTTGTATTTCATATGCACAAAACACTTACATTTTTCTATATATAATAATGAATCGAGGATTTTTTCAAGATTTTGGGTGAGGCACATGCCTCATCTCGTCCTAAAGTGAGTCTTTTATTTTGCAAGTGAATTTAGGAATGAATGGAATTGAGCATATAGCACTATCTCATTATCTTATGATGCGTATTATATATATACTGGTTGGTTGTAGCCGCTCCCACCCGAAGCGCATTGGGGTTGGTCTGGATCTTCAAAATTGACCTGAACAAAAACTGGGATGAGTCTGTAACCTGCTTTTGACTCGGACCCAAAATGACCCGACACAAACCCAAAAGACTGACCAGTCCTATCTTTTTCTTTTTTAGTGATAGCAGTGGCTTTTTGGTCAAAACCCCACTTCTGAGAGTTGTTAAGGTCAAGAGTATTGTCAGTCTTTTCATAGATTGGACAACAGAAACAAAGGATCATATGTTCTTATTTGGCCTGGGCTTAAATTGGTTAGCAGTGGGTCTGTTGGAGTGTGACAGCTGCATGAATCTTCTTGATTTTCATCCACCCTTTACTTTTGGGTGGTACGAACATCAGCCACATAAACTCTTCTTTTGGTTTCTGCATTTCATTCATTCCAATTATATTTGATTAGATCATGGCTCCACCACAGAGCCAAACGTGTCACCATTCAGAAGGTTAGTTAAAGCTGAGAAGTGATCTTGAGGAAGACAAGAGAGGGGTCGGAATATTTAATGCATGATGAATATCAATATCTCAAAAATGAAAAAGAAAGAGCTCAAAACCATGGGCCATGGATGATCCCAAGCGTTTCTTACTTAGGAAATTGTTTTGGAGTGAATTGTTGTGATTACAATTGTTTAAAGCTGAGTAGGAATCCTTTGGAAGAGAAGGGAAAGATTGAAGGCTTTGATGCATGATGAAAATCAATCTTTGAAGAATGAAGAGAAAAGAAAACCAGAGTCCTTGGATCGTCCACAAGGTTTTGCATGGAAAAACCGTTTGGAGTCTCTCACATGGGTGCGGGTAGACATGGTGGGTTCTGAATCAACACACCGTTTCGAATCAGAACTGAATCACTCATAGAACCGGCAATAACCGGAATCGAGAACCCTCCGGTTCGATTATGATTGATAATTTTCAGAAACCAACCCGGAATCAAAACCGACATTCCAAACCGTCACTGCGTTAAATATATTTTCCGAAATCCTTTTATCACAAATAGATGGTCAGTTCAATGGTTGGACAATCCCCACTATTGCAGCTGGTTGTCTCTCCAGGTGGAGAGTTCTCCTCTCAAACCATGTAATTGTGTTCTTGGGGCGATTCGATTCCGGTTATAGGTTTCAGGTAAACCAGAACCGAACACGTCTAAGGGTTCAAGTGTGAGACATGGCAATCTTGGAAAATTATTGGTGGAGTACACACGCGTGTATGTGTGTGAGTTATATATATATATTGATATAGTATCTCATAAAACTAAAAGAAAAATACCATTTTCATTAGCTAGTTAAGTAATAAAATAGTAATCAGTGAATCAAACTAATAACTGGTAAATATTCACAAGGTATCTAAAATGAAATAACACTAAAAAATGATTTCAAACATATAGCCACTCAATCGAACACAAGAGAAGTACGGGTATTGAGTGTTGGAATCTTCAATGCATGGATGAAAACCAATCTTAATGAAAACGTCAACACAAGGGCCCTTGGATCATCAAAAGAAGACTTGTCATTTATGTGTTTTTTTGGAGTTATTGTCAAAGAAATGCTTTAATTACAGTTGGTTAGGGCTAAGTGGTAGTCTTGAGAATGAAGAGAGATGGGTTGAAATCTTTTAATGCATGGTGAAAATCAATCCCTCAAAATGGAAAGAAAAGGTCAAAGAGAGAGGCCTTGGATCATCCACAAGTGTTTCCTACTAAGGAAATCCTTTTGGAGTTAGTGGAATGCCTTTCCTTACAGTTGGTAAAGCTGAGTTATAATCTTTTTGTCTTTTATATAAGTACCAATAACCAGTTCGATCCGGATCGGCCCACTTTGTTGGCTCCCAAAGCTGGTTTTCTACTCTCACAAGGCTCAACTTCGAGAGCCTTGCTAAAGAAGTTGAGTATAATACAACAAGAATAACTATTAAGTCTTTTCTCGTACTAGATGGAGTAAGATATATGAAAGATGGATTCTTTGTTTTCACATTCTATGATTATGTGTTATGCAAATCGTTAATACAACATATTATTTATTATTATTTTTTTCAATACTTTAATGGTTTTTCCTTTAATATTTTGTTAATATAATTTCCCATACTTTCTTATCAAAACTTCTTGGGTTATTTTTTTACGAGTTCAAACCATCTTAAATGATTTTCTCTTATTTTTATAATGCATGACACTTATTTTTATCAAAATTTCTTGAATTACTGTTAGTGAAATGCTTGGATTAGAGTTGGATAAAGCTGAGATTGGAGTTGAAAACTTTGATATATGATGAAATCAATCGCTCATCAAAGGAAAAACAGCAAGAACCAGTGGCCTTTGGAGTTCTTTCCCGTTTGTCGATGAAATCTGTTGCTTAGAGTTGTCAAAGTCATTACTTTCGTGGGTGTAATACCTTACTGCACGCTTGATAGATCCAGTCATCCAACTCCACGTTGACCGTTGAATTGGAATATATGCTGTCCACATCAATGATTCAAGGTGGACCCTCACTACCCATATCATTCAACACCAAATACTTTAATTCCTGCAATCCAAGAGATCCTCTGCGCATACTCGATTTCAATTTATGATAACAAAGAGGCCAAAAGTTTCACATCATCCTGTTCATCTAATGAGTTTTGATGGATAGAATTTTGTTTCTACTCCTCTCTCTCTTTCTCTCCATACATACACACAGAGGGAACTTGGCTAGTAGTTTTTTTTTGTGGATCAAATCAGGCTCTGTTGATCACACAAAGCGTGAGGCCAAAAGTTTCACATCATCCTGTTCATCTAGTGAGTTTTGATGGATAGAATTTTGTTTCTACTCCTCTCTCTTTCTCTCTCCACACACACACACAGAGGGAACTTGGCTAGTAGCTTTTCTTTTGTTGATCAAATCAGGCTCTGTTGATCACGCAAAGCGTAAGGACAGTGCTTTACTTGGTATTTTGAAACTTAAGCAGAAAGGTTACCGGGTTTCTCAATCTCTTGGGGTTGGCACTTTTCATCTTCATTGTTGTTGCTGCATTTGCTCTTAGCTGCATGGTCACTGTTGTCTTGGTTGTTTAACAAATAGGAACAACTCTCGGCTAGAAAGAAATATTGGGGATTTATAAATCCTGCTGCTTTTACCAAGGGAAGCACCAGCACAGTGATGGATCTGCATTAAGGCGACCAGAAAAGTCCACAGCCAAACCGTAGGCTATTCATTTCACCCTGAGAAATTTTTCTCCCACTGACAATACATCCACAGAGAAGCTTTCGTCTCCTTAAAAACCTCGCTTGTCCGCCGGTCATTTCACAGCAGGAGGTGTGCATCATGGGTTTTGAACTGGTGAACTCCTTCAATTTGTTATCTTTATCTGTAAGCCATCCTGGTGATGAGAGCACCTACTGACCATTTATTGTTGTTTACAAAAATTGAATACATGATGCAGGGCCCATCATTGCAGAATGAGAGAGATGGTTCGAGGAATTGATTCATCTTAAATGATTTTTATTTTATTTTATAATTTTTCCCCACAATGAGTGGAAGAGATGGGTAGATATCTGTCACTCTTCTTATTGCCTTCTCATGCATAAATTTCTACTATTTATTTTATTTTCCATGTTAATTAAGAAGAGTCGTCAAAAGAGCAGATTCATAATCGAAACAGATATTTTTCCAGAGGTGCTTCAGCTGCACGAGATCTTCCAGCATGTTTGAAATGGCCCATTAGAAAAGAAGAACCCTACACAAGGAGAGACAAAAATGACAGAATTCATCTCCAGTTACACTCCATACTTCCTCTCTCTTTTTTACAATGGACAGGCCGAAGCACCACCCGATTATTGAACTGATGACCTTCAACTTTTTGCGTCGACCCCTAACTAGAACGAAGGGTCTTTGTATGGAACTGGAACTAAAAGTTCAAACTGCTACTTCCTGTTTCATTTTATAATTTTTCTCCCGACTTTTTTGCCTTTCATGTTTGTTCTTTTCTTGTTTTTGGTTCAAGCAAGCCAGATGCACCACTTGCTTTCTGGTTCGGTTATGGTTGATGCTTTTTAATGAATCAAAATCCGTCTCAATTTACCCAAAATTGACCATGTCTAACTCGTGTAGCATGAAGTGATAATAAAGGTGATAGCCTGCATTGAGGATCTCTCTCTCTCTCTCTCAGCTAAGAATGACATAGTTTGTATAAAGTGCAGGTGTTCATTATCCGGTTTGGTTTGATTCTAAGCTCAACCTCAATACAATCAATTCTTAATTTTTGGAGAACCAAACCAAATCATCAGTTTTGAACTGCTTCAGTTCTAAGCAATATGGTTGCTTATTATAATAGAGTATAATAAATAATCAATCATTTGCAGAATCTTGTCAAGCAAACTTGTATGTTTTGCTTCAGCCTAATGATTATATATTTTTCAAATTTTTTCTGTTTTTCTTTCAGGAGCCTTTTCCAACTGCCTTCAATAAGGTGTTCCCAGGCATGTTTTGACTGCATAAATGGACGTGGTCTGCTCATATATTATATCGGTCATGAATAAATAACATGAGTGGTGGACAAAATTATATATATAATAATTAGATCCTCCAAAACACTGTCTACTCATATTCAATTGTTGCTTTTTGGAGATATGAATATAATAAAAATGTTCTTCGGACTTCCCTAAAATCCCTTAAAAATTTAAATTATACTCATACTATTCAAAAGTAATAAGTATACATATCAAAAGTGGGGCAAGATCCAGTTTTTCTATATATTTACATATATATTTATATATTATTGGTTCCATTTCAATCTTCATACATTGGGATAAACCATATAACATTTTTCATTTTCAAAACCAAACCAAACTGCTGGTTTGGATTTTTGGTTCTTGAATACCCGTCTCACAAAGGGCTTGGATGGTAATGTTTCGGGATAAACATGAATACATGAAACTAAAATTAATACTGTAATCAGTCAAGGGAAATCTGAGATTGGATTATGATAACATGCATTTGACCTAACTCTCTATTGCATGTCCCTTTAAATGACAGCTTTCACAGCAACATATGGGGCGACATCACGGCTTCCCTCATCTTTCCTAACAAGGGTGTGCAAATATGCGTGTAGCAATTATGTTAAGTAAATAGAGCTCCATCACTTAAGACTATCAAAGTGCGATTTCATAATTGGTTATTAATGGCATAGATGAACTTATGTTTGTATTTTTGGATATCCTTACAAAGAGATGCATAATACACGATTCGTTATAAGTAGTGGCGGATCTACGTTGAGGCGAGGTGAGCCGGCTCCCCACCTGAAATTTGAAAAAAAAATGAAAAATTTATAGGGCGTGATTGAATTCCTGGTTATTATGCATACTTTGCCCCACCTTAAATGGTTGAATAGGCTGTTCGCCCCACTGAACAAATTTTTTTAGATCTGCCATTAATTGCAAAGAAAAGGAGTAGTTACATCATTTTTTGATCTAAACCATATGTATCCGGAATTCCACAAGGACCCGCCCTACCTGATCTACTTCTGAAAGTAAGATATGAAGTAGACCTGGCATGTTCCAAGTAAACTGGGACTAATAGTTCCAAAGCACTGGTTCCGGTTTGATCAAAACCAAGGACAAGAATGGAATTGCCTCCCATTCCAGTTCCTCCAGTTCTACGATACTTCTCTTACGGTTCTAGATCCTTATTTAATTTTGGTTTTATTTGAAAAACATGTTAAAAAAGTGGCGGATTCATGATTTTTTTTTGGAGTGAGGTGCATTTGCATTTCGGGTGAGGTGTACTTATATTTCACGTTCACAATATATATATATATATATATATATATATATATATATATATATATATATATATATATATATATATATATATATATATGACTGATTTGCATTCTCCACCTCTCCAATATATTGCACCCTAGTTTCAATTCTTGAAGAGTGATTCAAACCACAAACTAAAAATGTGATACAATACATTGGGTCCAGTTCGAGGTTGATTCTGGGTGTTGTTCGAGTCCGGCTTCATCTTGAAACTTCATTTAACAAAGGTGTGATTTTAAAACTAGAACTAGAAATGGTGTGGATCCGCTGGTTCGGAACCGGCTCAACTCCTGTGCTGGGTCATAAGATGCCATTGGATCTTACAACAAATCCAAATCTAATTAGATGGATTACTAGATCCATGGTGCCGTGGATGATCTCATCTACGTTCAATCAAAGCATCATGTGATAGAATCCTTATCACAGCATCCAAGTTGAGCTTCACCTGTTCCATCTGTCTTCATGATGATAAAGCTGGTTTATTTAACCATAACGCAAAACTTTCATGATAATCTAAACATTGCTTGGCCTAGACATGGCCGGTTCCAGAACTTCTTAGAGACAAGAACCGGAACCAAACCAGGACACCGCCAATCCAGATCCCAATTTGAGTAGTAAACAGCCTGGAACCAGGAAGTATCATTCAAAAGTTTGAAACTTAAAAAAGTAAATAAAAAAAGGAACTAACAGCTTGAAACCGTCGGTTCTGGTTCCAACCTGGTTTCTCTTTCATGGAAGATGAAACTGGATATAAACTTGAAATCTCAACCTGGTTCCTAATTGGGTGATCTTCGGTTTTGTGTCCGGTTTCACAGCTTCCAGTTCCTGGATAAATTCGGTTCCAATTGTAACCAACGGGTAGATCCAAACCAGTCATGTCTAAGTTGGCCTAACATTTTATAAGACCCCTCTGGACGAACACACCATCTTAATGGATTGAACCTGATCAAATCTGCGAACCATAGTTTCATATACAATGATTTTCAGAAGCTTTGAGTTACATTGTCTTGAGTTCCTTGTGAGATAATAACAACTAAGCCTTTTCCCATACTAGATGGAGTCGGCTGCATGGATTCTTTGTTTACATAAGGCCTTATCATGTTTAACTCAATATAAACTACGTCATGCTTTATTGTTTTTTTCAACACTTTTGTGGTTATCCTCTTTCTCTTTAACATTTTCACAATCTAGTTTTTTATATTCTTACAGGAGCATCCTTGGGTCCTTTGTGAGATGCTAAAGGAAAACGAAACTTTCAATATACTCGATCTCACCTGGTACGGGGAAAGGCTTGGTTTGGTTTCGGTTATTCCACTTTAGTCCAGTTCTGAATATCATTATCACTGTGTTCGGAGTGACCAAGATTTCTCTTTATTAAACTTGTTTTCCAGAATGAAATTCAGGGAAGGAGCTCCTCCTTTTGTCAAAAATGGGTTCGTTTTATTTTCCAATGGTCTTAGAAAATGGGTTCCTCATTATCACTTGGTACATATCTGAGCCGCTAGGGCCGGGTCAGATATGATCAGATATGCAATGATGCTCATTGCATATATATGAAATAGGAGAAAAGGGGTAATTTTCTCTCTCATATATATATATATATATATATATATATATAGAGAGAGAGAGAGAGAGAGAGATTGATATATGCTAGTACCCTAGTAAATTTAAACAAATTTCAATTATTCTAGTTGAGATTTGAAATTTAAAAGCAAAAGTGTTCATGTGAATAAAGTGTACCTACAGCTTTAGAGATTCAAATCTCAACCATCCATCACTAAAAGATGGATGGTTGAATTTTTTTTAGATTTGCTAGTACCTAAGGGTGCTAGCATATACCAGTTTATCTATATATATATATATATATACACTAGAGAGAGAAATTGGTACATGCACACCCTCTCAAATCCATTTAAAGATCTTTGTTGCTTAATCGACATGATCAATGATAAAAATTTAAATTTAAAAAACATTTAAATACTTTTTAAATTCATATCTCAATTGTTGATCATATCAATCAAAGGGTAAAGATCTTTAAGCGGATTTAAGTATAGATGAGTGTGTGCATGAACTATGCCCTCTCTCTGTATATCTATGCGACGAGATCTTGCTCATCATTGACGTTGCACACTCATACTCGATCATTCTTTTCTTCATGGTATGAGTGTAATGAGGTTGTCGTTCGTTATTTTTGAATGTATCCTTACAATCTTTTGAAATTATACTCGTACCACCAGAAATCAATGGTTAAGCATGAGTGAGCCAACTTCAATGGTGGGTAGAATCCTGTTTTCTTATATATATATGTACCAAGTAATTGGTTTTAGAAAGAATAAGGAAATAGTATCTACAAGTACATCAAAATTCAATTAGACATTGGCCTTTCAAGATATCGTGTAAAACCATACTAATATTGAAAATTCATGGGAAAGTTTTGTACAGGTAAAGTTCAACTTTTTGGTTGGTTGAATACTTAGATCAACACGAGAAGGCCTCTAGGAATATCAACAGGATTGATATTAGATTCAAATCCAATCCAATCCAAATCCAACTAATCAAATCTAATAAGTAACAATAATTTGTAGTCAAAATAGGACATACATTTTTATATATGAGTTGGATGGTTTCACGGAACACCAACCCAACCCAATCTCGTGAAACTTCAGGGGGGTCATCCTAAAACAGGCTAACGGTCGACTCACTTGAAGGTCATGAGTTGGATGCCTGGGGTGTAAATATGATTTAAGGCCTCACTATTTTACGATATAAAAAATAATAAGCTATTGTAATTTGCTAAAAGACTTTGTTTCTCTTTTCTTTTTAGAATGATCGGAGCCTTTCTTAGGAGTTGGATTTCCTAGAGAAAGGGACCTAGCCATCTATCATAGGAGTGTGTTTGATTCGTGGTTCCGGGAGAACTAGCTCATAGTTTCAAATTTCTTGTTCTCATAATTGGTGCCAAAATGTCATTCTATAGTTCAATTTGAGTAAAAGACTTTGGCATTAGGAGGAAGCATATAGCAAGAACTAGACTCGTTGCACGGAAACCCAAGTACCTCATTTTGTCTTTTATTGCTATTTTGTAATACACGAAAATTCAAACATCGATATTACTCGTAAATCAAATAAAAAACCATGATTACAAGCGAACTTAGGTTTAAGCTTATAATTCTAGTACGAGAAACCAGAAACCACGTATCAAACCCACCCTAGAGGACAAGCATCTTAAATCAAATCACAACCATTCAGTTCATTGGTGTTATCTTCAAATATTATTTGATTAAAACTAGATAATCATGTAGAATGACTGTCATCCTGTGCGAGAGGATCTAATCCTTGTTTTCTCTTTCTTGATTTAAGCCCCGAGTCGGAGCCAGGGTGTTAGCTCAACAGTAGGGCGCTCTAGCACTGTTTTTGTTGGTGGTGGGGAGTTCGACTCATAGAAGGTGTGGTGGGGAGTTCAACTCTTAGAGGGTGAATATATGGGTGTCTTAGGCTTCGGCCTCCTCTTGTAAAAAAAAAAAATTCTCTCGGTGCTGGTTTTCTCCGTTAGTAAGATTCGAACTCGAGACCTTTCTTAAAGAGAAAAGTACCAAACCAGTTGAACAAATCCAGCATTAGAATGAACGCCGGATCCTTTTAGGCGATTCAAATCGGTCCCAATCGGTTTAAACAAACAATCACTGAATACTTTCAATCATTTTAATAACATTTGAATTAAAATTACATCGCTATATTAGATCTAGAAATGAATATTTTAACCAAATAAATAATAAAAGTCGCTGATAAAGTCTTATATTAGAGAAAACCTAGTTTGGAGGGGAACACGGACATGTTCCCCCTCCTCCCTCACATGGTTGATGTGCTTTTCTCACTACACAGGAGTTAGAATAGGCAGTTCCTCACAGTATCAGGACTCTTAATCCTCCCCCCTTTCCGGAAACCTAAAAGAGATCCAAAATCAGCGAGCGTCAATTTTGCGGAATTCCGTCGTTCGTCTTCCTCGTCTCGTCTAGGGACCCTAATTCGCTCTTCGATGCTTTGATGGATCACAATATCTAGGTAACAACCGGGACTTGTTTGGATTCCTGACTTCAAATGAATAATTTTGAATAAGCTTCTTCCATTCCGATCCATGCTATTTCTATGATTAGGAATAGGGTTTTCCTTTGATATATATACCTGAAGAGGAGCAACTTAGGGTTTTCTGAAGATATTGGTAGTTTGATTTTATTTTGTGGCTGAAATTGATAGATTGGGTGTGAATATGGAGAAATATGTGAAAACGAGTATTTCTTTACCCCCTTCTCCCTCTTCGTCGGACGAACCGGGTTTCGATGAAGCATGGTATGGGAATATGCAGTATCTTATCAATATCTCTGCGATTGGAGCGTTTTGTTGCGTGAGTCTCTTCTTGTTTGTGAAGCTCAGGAGTGATCACAAGATGCCGAACCCCTCTGGCCTCTTCGCTAAGCTTGTTGCGGTTTGGCACACGACGAGCCAACAGATCGCGAGGCATTGCGGAGCTAACGCTGCACAATTTCTGTATATTGAGGGTGGTAGTTTTGCCTTGTTATTCGTAATTGCTTTCTTTGCATTAGGAGTGATTCTTCCTCTGAATCTCTATGCGGGCACTGTGTTGATGGATGATCAATTTTCAAAGACGACCATCAATCATATAGAGAAGGGTTCACCCCTATTGTGGGTGCACGTTCTTTTCATGGTTTTGGTGGTATGTGTGGTGCATTATGGGATCTTAACGCTGGAGGATCGGTTGAGTACCACGCGGTTCCATGATGGGACGCCCACCGTAAATTCTGTCTCGGTTTTCACGGTCATGGTTGAGGGGATTCCGAGGAGCCTAGCGATCGATAAGCGACCGTTGGAGGAGTACCTCTACCATAGGTACCCTGGCAAGGTTTACAAGGTCATAGTGCCTCAGAATCTATCTTTGTTGGATGACATGATGGCAGAGTTAGTGAAGGTTAGAGATGATGTGTCTTGGTTGCAAGCCAGACTTGATGCCATGGAAGGATTTGAAGATCACGAATACATTCTGGGCGATTATGGAGAGGATGGTTCAGAGCTCCTGCCTTCACAAGGCACTGATGTTTACAGTCGAATGAGGCACCTTTTTAGAGAGTTCTTGGCGAATTTAAGGGTGGCTTGGAATTGGGTTATAGTTAAATTGGGCCTCACTGATGAACTGAAGCTGAAGAGATTGCTAGATAGAGAACGGATTTTAGAGAGAGAAATAGCTCTTTTCAAAGAAGATAGGGCTGAAGGTGCTGGAATTGCCTTTATAATCTTCAAAGATATATATTCAACTAATAAAGCAATCCAGGATCTTAGAACTGAAAAGAAGAGACAAATCGGTAAGTTCGTTCCTGTGATGGAGCTGCAGCTGGGGAGAAGCAGATGGAAAGTTGAGAGAGCTCCGCCAGCAGCAGACATATATTGGGATCATTTGGGAATGAGTAAGCTTTCTTTGAAGATTCGGAGAGTGGCGGTGAATACGAGTCTGTTATTATTGCTTTTATTCTGCAGCTCCCCTCTTGCTGTAATCACTGCTGTTAAAAGTGCTGGCCGTATCATTGATGCCGAAGCCATGGATAATGCTGAACGTTGGCTGGATTGGGTCCAGAGTACAAGCTGGGCCGCAACCGTAGTTCTTCAGTTTCTTCCGAACGTGCTTGTATTTGTTAGCATGTATATAATTATACCTGCGGCACTGTCCTCACTTTCAAAGTTTGAAAGGCATTTGACTGTGTCTGGCGAGCAGAGGGCTTCACTGCTGAAAATGGTTTGCTTTTTTCTCGTTAATTTGATACTATTGCGTGCAATGGTGGAGTCGTCGTTGGAGGGTGCTCTTCTTCGGATGGGTCGGTGTTATCTGGATGGTGAAGATTGCAAGCGGATTGAGCAATACATGACTGCGTCGTTTCTCTCACGGTCATGCTTATCTTCCCTTGCATTTCTAATTACAAGCACTTTCTTGGGGATATCATATGATCTGCTGGCTCCAATTCCTTGGATTAAAAGCAAACTACAAAAGTTCAGGAAGAATGACATGCTTCAGCTGGTTCCAGAGCAGAGTGAAAATTACCTTTCGGAAAACCCTGAAGACATCTTGCAGAGGCCGCTTATCTCTGAAAGAGGGAATGGTTCTCATGATATTTCTCGCGTACTTGGTCTCAACACCATTGATCTACAAGGGCAGGACCTCTCTGTTTATCCTGTCACTACAAATCCTCGAGCACCAAAGCAGACATTCGATTTTGCTCAGTATTATGCATTCAATCTGACAATCTTGGCATTGACCATGATGTATTCTTCATTCGCACCACTTGTGGTACCAGTTGGCGTATTTTACTTTGGGTATAGATACGTTGTGGACAAATACAATTTCTTATTTGTCTACAGGGTTCGTGGTTTCCCAGCAGGAAATGATGGAAAGCTCATGGATAGTGTATTGTGCATCATGCGGTTTTGTGTAGTTTTGTTTCTTCTGTCTATGCTTTTGTTCTTTTCAGTCCGTGGAGATTCAGCAAGGCTGCAGGCTGTCTTTACCTGTGGAATATTGCTATTGTATAAACTTGTGCCTTCTAGAAATGATGGATTTCAGCCATTTCTGTTGGATGGGACGCAGACTGTTGATACTGTTGTGGGTGGACCAACGGATTATGAAGTTTTCTCCCAACCCAGTTATGATTGGGATGCCTACAGTGTATGATAATTCACTCCAAAATGTAATAACTTGTTTTGCAATACTCCATACTTGTACAGAATTCTTTTGTCAATGCTCTCTTCTTTTTCACTGATACAACGGGGAGGCCGAAGCCAGATGCATGCCCTGGGGGGCCGAACTCATGATCTTCAACTTGTGAGTTGACACCTAGCCAGGTGAGCTATACATGCCCTGGCCAATCGCATGAATGTTTGTATTTCATCAACAATATTTTATCTTTTGTTTTTTGGATTATCTTTAATCTTTGATATAAATACCATTACCTTCTTATCTATCTTAGATCAATCCAATAAGAAAAGAGTTGTTTTTTTGTGAAATTAATTAATTGGTTTTGCCTTCAAGTTATAAGACGCGGAGCTAGCGACTATCGCTGGGCTGCCGGCGGGGAAGCCGTATAATCTGGAGTCTGGACGTAACAACCCCCTTGGCAGTTGTGCCGTCTTGTGGAGTCGAGTGCCAACCAAATATAGGACTTTCAGGATCTCATCTGCTATGGACAGTGAGACCATATCAACATACGAGAGAAGACGCTACGGAATTCGGCACTGAGATCACTAGAAATGGTATGTGCCTGTGCATGCACACATACAAAAGAATAGCAGCAACCCTTTTTACGCTACCTCCCACAACCCCAGCCTTTTAATGCCTTTATTTTAAAAGGAAGTGGTCTCTCCACCACAAAATATCCCCTCCCCCCCAAACCCACTCTTTTCTTTTGGCAAAACAGTTATTTTGTAGCAAATTTATTCATGGAAGTTTAAAATGCTAAACAAAAGCTTATTGTTGCAAGCGGTCATATGTGAATTCACCATCAAAAAGGCCGTTGAACAGCGAACTTCCCTTCTTATCAACACTGACAAGTCTCTCTCTCTCTCTCTCTCTCTCTCTCTCTCAACTCTTATACCTCACGGAGCTAATTTTCTTTTACTTGATATTCCATATTCCTCGTCTTGCTTTCTTTGCTCAACTCTATCTCTTTCTCTCTCATGGCTGCCATTGAATCACCAGCAGCCACAGTCTTCTTCCTATTGCTTCTCACAGCATAGGCACATCATAAGCCGAGCCATGCAGCAACAAGTGTGGCACCCTTGACGTCAAGTATCCTTTAGACACCGACCCTGGGTGTGGCGATTCGCGCTTCCAATCCTCTGTTTGCTGCATCAACCAGCAACGCACATTGACAACTACCCTATCAAGTCTGTTGATTATTCCAAATCCACACTCAACATCTTTGATCAAGGCATGTCTACTTGCTCATTCATGATGTCTTTGCCGAACTTCGGACTCGACTGGACTGCACCCTTTGAGCTAGCCCAATCCATTTTTGTGCCCATGCAGTGCAACTCACCCTCCTCCTTAATCTATAAAGGAAACCCTCTATGTGACACTTCTAATGCGCACATATGCTCCTCTCTATTCGTGTCCTGGAGTTGTGAGCCTTGGTTTGCCATTGTACTCACAGACTGCTGCTTCATCCTGTTGTGTGTATTCACCTGTCAACTTAGGGCCAGCTGATGATATCAATCTGAATACGCTCCATTGTTCTACGTATACATCTATCGTATCGTTTGGCGATTCTCCGACTGATCCGACATGGTGGGAGTGTGGAATTAGACTTAAGTATAACTATGGTATTGCGGATAACTACATGCCAAATGACTGTGATGAATGCCAGAGGAGCAATGGTGTATGCGGGTATGCCATACCGCATAATACGTTCATCTGCGTATGTCGTAACGGGGTGAATACTACGTCAACCTGTTTTGGACAGGAAGGCTTCTGGTCAAGCAGGTCGAGCAACTTAGCAGTGATGAGATCTATCTTAGGTATGTCTGCATATTAATTTTGCCCACTCACATTGATACTTTATGGAATCAATGTTCATGTTAATTTGTTATGAAACAAATCTCTTTAATTAAACTATTTCTGCTAGTGAGTATAAAGTTCTTAAAGCACCATTACTTGGTTCTGCTGTAAGCTGCTCAATATCCTAATTAATGAAAGATTACCAGTATGAATTCTAAGGGTGACCATTCTTTTGCAAGAACAGGTTGTTACTACCTTCTTCACTTCAGTGGGGGAAGAGACTTTCCCTTTTTCTAGGTCTTCACCATATCAGTAAATGTCTCTACAGGGAACTGAAAATCCAAGAAATTCTGGATTTTTAGTGTCGGCAGAACCAAGTATGTGTAATACTAATATCCAATTTAGACTTCTTGTCAAGTCTAGGGAAGAAGATGACCATAAGGTATTACTTGTTTTAGTATACAAGATATACATGTCTGCGCGTGTGTGCATGCACATTGCGTGTAGCCACTCATGTCCACTACCATATGATGCAAGTTGTTTATTGCTTTATGCAAATTAACGGTGGTGAAGCGGTGAGAAAGGATGGCATTACCTTTTTTCTGCTTTCCAGAATCAGTTCAACTTTTTATGCAAAGTAATGGTTGGTTGTATCTAATATTTTTTCTGTTTAAGTGCCATATGAATGTAAAAGAGTGTAATAATGTGATTTTTTTTTTCTAAATTATCCATATGCTTAGTATTCAATAGACAAATGATTAACGAAATGTTGGGAACAATATGTGCTTCTTTCCTGCAGCGAGTGTTTGGATTGCATTCCTCGTGATACCATTTCTGGCTATCTGAATATCAGGTGGAAGAATAGAACTAAAGACTCTCTCTCTCTCTCTCTCTCTCTCACACACACACACACACACACATCCCATGTCCAAGAACTGTAAATTAGTGAAAGGGCAAGTGGGAGAATTATTGAGCCTACATGAACTTATAATTTAAAAGGTGTCGGCCTTGAAATCTGGGTCGATTCTTTTTGCTTTTTGTTCTACTTTGCTTTTGCTCGTGTCATTAAGAATGAAGGAAAGAATACCTTTATCTCTCTATTTCTCTACTTGCCTTCTTGATTCCTTCTACCATGTGAACTCCCTGCTTTGCCATTCATCATCCTCTTACAAATGAAGGATTGCACAAGGAGCTACAGATCTCCTGGCTAGGGGAGGTCGGAAAACCTTCAAGTTGAAGGTCCCGAGATTGATTCCTAGAGGTGTGCATGTCTGATAGATATCTGTCTACCTGAGTTTCACTCTCAAAAGAAGAATTGCAGTGGCTTTCTGTCATCTCCTCCATAGCAAACACAGAGACCTTTTGCAAACTAAGATGACTATTAGATTCTGATGCTCATTGGAGAAACTTGCAGCCTCGACTTTGAGGAAGTGGTAACCAAGTTTCCAGTCATAAGTTGCTGTGTTTGGAGAACAACAATTCACAGAAAAGGTGCATTGCAGACGGTTTCGACAATGCAAACCAGAGTGCGATTTCTAGTATCAATACTTTGTATAGAGGTAGTTGTCAAAATCAGGATTTGGGTGCAAGACTAGTGCTCTGTGAGGAGGTATCTGAAAACCAAGATGACTCCAAAGTTCTGATTCTGGTAGCCATGTTTGCTTGTCAAAACAAGGATCCTGGAGAAATCTAAATGGTAAACCCAATAACTGTGGATCATACATCTGATATTTAAACCTCATTAAAACTGAAAATCTGTAGAGAAGAACAACAGTAGTCCAGTTTGGTAGAACCCTTTCCTGCAAAGACTATTCCTACCCTCAGGGCATTGTTGTGTCATGGAATTTCAATCAAGTTATTCTCATGGTTTACTTTGCAGAACTTGTTTACGAAGCTCCGAGAACAGACATATAGAGTTCCATGACAATGCTAGGTCCCTGTCATCTAATTTCATATTTCGGGCTCCTTTGAGCCAATTATTTTCTGAGAATATGGGTTCCAAGACAGCGGAGTTCTGTGAGGCAGGCAGACCCTAAATGCAATTTAAAAATTTAGGGCATGAAATCTCACTGCTCACCTCGTCGGCTTTGCCATTATGTCTATATCCAAGGATGGCGAATGTGCAGTCAGGGGTTGAGGGTTCAGCTTGCATGCACACCAATCTCCGTGAAACCTGATGCCTAGGTCCTGGGGCATCCGCTACACCAGAAATTTTGAAAAATCACCGAAATACATACAAACACATGTATATATATATATATATATATATATATATATATATATATATATATATATATATATATACCGGGTCCTGCTTACCCATGAAATCCCAAAGGCTCCACTGCGCGGGTGTGCTTCAAGGGGTAAAATGCTCCATAATGGGAGAAGTGGGGGCCTAATTTCTAAAATATTTAAAAGTTTAGAGGGCCTAAACCAGTGGTGGACTGAGGAATGTTATTGGGTGAGGTGCACTTGAATTTCAAGTACACAAGTACTTTTATTTTATATACAATGATTAACCTAAGAAATTTTCAGATTTTGAATAAAACACATGCTAAAGTGAGTAAACGATGACAACAGTAGTTGGTTCACAACCTTAACTAAACTTGAGTCAAAATAGGACTTTCAATTGGAATTCGGGTCGGCTTATGGACTTTGGTATTGATTCAAGGTGATTAAAGGATTGGATTTAACAGGGCTCTAAGGTTTGGTTTGTTTTCTTTGGATTAATATGACTAGGTAGTTATAAAAGTGATTAGGTGAAACTTATCTTTTTAGTGCTACTTTTTTTATTTAAATTAAACCTATAAAATCAGAGTTTCATGCAAATAACAATTTCTATATTTTGTTGCACAAAAAAAAACTTAGATTTGAGAGCATAAAAAGTAAAGATCGACCTACCCTTAGAACCTTGTATGCATCACACCTTAAAGAAATAATTTGTGAGACTCCCTCCAAGATTTGCACAAATCCGATGAAAGCAAACACCTCTTCCCTTGGTATATGCACATAAACATTTTCATTCCAAGCAAAAAGTTACACGTATCCCTGAAAAGTAATGTATATCTTTTGTTTTTTAATTTCAGTTGTTCATCTTCTCTATTGTACCATTAAGATCATTGAGGATTTAATACAATTACTTATATACATCTCCACAACCCATGCGTGATGATGCTAAAAGTGGGAATTTCGTGTTGCATGTCTACCTCACATCATGTTATGTCTTGTTTGTGTTTAAATAATGTGGCTTATGATTGCGTTGTATATAAGAAAATACAAGTGCTTTATAAATAATAATAAAAAATTCTCCAGTGACATTGTGTCATGTCGCCTGTAGCAATTTCACAATCTAATAGTGGGTTATTCTGTGTTTGAGGTAAAACAGGTCAACCCGCTAACGACCACATGGACTCCACCAGGGATTTCGGGTAATTTTTGTATCCGTTTGCATCCCGTGGACACCCCAAAACCACAATCAACACCATCGCCGTTGATCTCACGGATGGATCGACTACGTCAAAGCAACTTATTGAAGGATTGCCTGAAGTCGTGTAAATTCGGACATGGACCCCACGGTCTTTTACCTATACAAGCCACGAATCTGGCCCGTTCGTTCTACAGATCGGACGGTCTACAAGCTCCCCAATTTTGTCAAACGCGTCCAACTATCATCCAAACCAAGCTCCACCACCACTTGCTGCAAGGCAGAAACGTGTGCAGGTATACTTGACCACGTTTCAAACTCTGATTGGTGAATCCTCATACCCGCGCACGACGACAACTACATATGGCTTCAGCGCACGGTGTCCTCTTTCTGTGCGCCATGGCTCCTCCTCCTCCGCTTCTTCCCTTCGTCGTCGCCCTCTTTGTTTCCGTCGCCGCCATCGCGTCGGCGGCGATCGGAGATGCTGTCATCGACGGTGACGATTTCATCATCCAGCAGGTTACAGATGAGCACATCCTGAACGTCGATCGTCACTTCTCCGCCTTCGTCCGCCAGTTCGGGAAAACGTATTCCGACCCCGAAGAGCACGCCTATCGCTTATCCGTTTTCAAGGCGAATCTGCGCCGTGCTCGGAGGCACCAGATGCTCGATCCGACTGCCGTCCATGGCGTCACGCAGTTCTCCGACCTCACGGAGGAGGAGTTCCAGGAGAGGCACCTAGGGCTTCGATCGCCGCGCCCTTTTGGAGGATCGAACGATGAGCACAAGACAAATCTGCCGACGGACGATCTTCCAGACAATTTCGATTGGAGGGACCATGGAGCGGTCACGCCCGTTAAGAATCAGGTTTGTTCGTCGATCGTCCTGTTATTTGCTGGTTTTAAATCTTTCTGGTAGACTTTTGGATTAGGTTTTGGGATATCCTATTAAAGCGTTGAATTGGACTGCAATAGGGTAGCTGCGGGTCTTGCTGGTCATTTAGCGCAACTGGTGCGTTGGAAGGG
Source organism: Brasenia schreberi (assembly GCA_036023115.1). Taxonomy (NCBI): domain Eukaryota; kingdom Viridiplantae; phylum Streptophyta; class Magnoliopsida; order Nymphaeales; family Cabombaceae; genus Brasenia; species Brasenia schreberi. The sequence goes on from JAYKKT010000091.1 coordinate 7,316,492, forward strand.
GCTCACTTCCTGGCAACCGGCGAACTCGTGAGCCTCAGCGAGCAGCAACTTGTTGACTGTGATCATGAGGTTGTTACTTCCTTTAATTCGGACTGTGTATGGCTTTACTGTTTTATGTTCAATAATTTGCATCTCTTCCGCGGTGTTTGGCACATACTGGGTTAGGCGATATATGTGTCCACTTTCTGCTGGAAAACGTGCTTTCTCTATGCAACAAATATGCTAGTTATTTTGAACAGAAAGGGGGATATTGGTTGTTGCATGGTAAACCGTGTGGTTTGCTTAAAGAAGTGCAGGGTAATCGCTGACGGTTAACTCGAATGGGAGCTTTTGTGATGTAGCTTGTATTCTAAAAAAGTATATATGGTATATCTGGGGTTTAAGATATAAGGAAACGTCGGGACTTAATTTAGTCAAGGGGGCTTTCTTGCTGTAGCTTACGAAAGAAGAATCTAATCTGTCTTGGTTTAAAGATGATATCAGGGAATGTCGGGCACTTAATTAGTGTAGACTGTATTCTGATAGAAGAATATGCAGGTAAAATCTTAAATATAGTGAAAAGTTGCTTTTTTGGGTGTTTCCTTTTCATTGTTAGATTGTGTGATTGAATGATACTATTGTTTTTCTAAGGAATTGCTTTACTATAATTAGTTGTTCTTTTTCAATAGCTATAATTAGTTCTTTTCTTCTATTTCCATTGGTCGTTCCATGTGCATGTATGAGGTTCTGCTCTTGTGTGAGTTGGCCGTGCCAGATGTTATTAGTTCTCAGCTTGTTGATGCAACTGATTTTCTTCACTCTTTAGTGTTGGTCCTCTTGATCTGACTTCTCATATAAGTACGCCATTAGAATAAGTTATTGGTCATGTTGTGTAGTCATTGTTTCTTTTATTGTACCATTCCCTACGTTCTCTTTGTAGCTTATCTTCTACACGTGTTCGATGTCAACTGTATACATAACTGCTAAAGGAAGAGTTGCCCAGGTCAAATTTAATTGGTTACCAGCTATGTTTTCAAAAGCACTAAGCAGCTTAAGTGGTGAACCCTGATCAGTTTTATTGTATACTAGTACTAAGCTTACATAAAAATACAAAACTGGTAAGACAAATATGTGTGTGATATAATGAATGTAAATAAATTAAATAGCAATAACCAAATTAGATGTAGTGTGATAAAGAAAGAAGATTTGGGAGGAGAGAAGATGAAGAAGAAAAGGGTGGAGGAATACTGGACAAGAGAAAGTAGAAATAAAATGAGGAAGAACAGAAAAGAAGAGGGAGGAGGAGGAAGAGGAAGAACAAAAATAAAGAAAGAAAGAAACCAGAAGGAAGAAGAGTACAGAAAAGGTGGGAGAAGGAAAAAATACAACAACAGTAACTAAGCCTTTTCCCATACTAGATGGGGTTGGCTACATGGATTCTTTGTTTTTTTAGAATCCATGGTAAGTCCGACAAAGTATGCTAGGTGTCAGAAGCCTAATGCAACCCTCCTCCTTTATCCTGGCTTGGGACCGGCCATGCAAGGGTGATCCCTTACATGGGCGGAGTTTGGAGAAGGAAAAAATGAAGGAAAAAAAGCATGATAAGATACCATCTCCTCATCAAACAAAATCTAGTTTCAGGGAAGCACTTGAAGGTAAGATTAAGCATGCCAATTAAGCATCCTAAGATAGATTTAGGTGGTCAAAGGAGTTTGACTGCTTAGATTCCCCAACTTAATCATTAGGCAGGTGCTAAGGCTGTTTATGTTGCTTAAGTAAGGTTTTCTTGTTATCAGTTTATTTTGGGGGTTACTTCAATTTTTAGTGCCATTCCTAATTTCTCATTTAGTTATTTTTGTTTAATTCTGCCTCTTTTATGCTCTTTCTGTTCTAGCCTCCTACATGGGTTTGAAGTTGATCGTGTTGATACTTTTTTTTGGTGTCTATTGGTACCTTATTCTGTTTTGCTTATGTAACTACGTGCTTTCACTGTCATGAGAATTTTCTTGTGGAATACCAATCAATAGAGTAAGTTTGTTGCAAAAAATTTAATTGCATTTTCTCTTCAGAAATCAAGCTTCTAGATAAAAATTGCCAATTGCTTAAGATTCAGGAGTTTAAGGTAAGGAAAGGAAAGGTGTAGGTGACTCCTCAGATATGAGCCTTTAGGCTCTTTGTGCAGTAGTTGTTGACCAAGTGATGCTAACTGATATGACTTGTTTATATGTAATTCTAGTATTACCATTATAGATGATGAAAATTTGTACCTAATGCAAATTATGGGATCAAACATGTACGATGAGAATAGAAGACAAACGGCTCCATGTGACATTTCTTCAATATTGTCTGGCAAAAGATCTAACAAGGACATGAACCATAACCTGGTGATGACATTGATTTCCACAAAGATCGATCAATGATGAATTACGAAGGATGACAAATAAAATGTCCTTTACAGGTCTTGTTTTCTATAACTGAGTGCAATAAGCAGTAGTAACCATCCTCTGAAACTGCCTTCTGTTTTGGAATTTGTCACTGGATGTTCCTATTAGTGGGTGCTGTAGGAGCAATGCAAAAGCAACTGCCTAGATGCAATGATGTTAATTTTGATGACAACACAGGTTGAAAGCCTTAACAGCACTTGTTCACCAAAAAGGATTTTATGATACTCCTACTGGAGTAGGATTGCTGAATGCACCGATAGATATCTATTTATGGCTTCATGGTATGATGTAAATGTGTCAGGTTGCAGTTTCGTGGGTGACACCTATATTTCTGTACACCAGCAATGGTGCAGTGTACGGTATATGTTTAGTTCTGCTGTTTGTGCTCTAATTCGTGTGAGACTTGTGGAACAAGTTGCTTAGTCTTGTGTGTTGGCAATTGAACTACTAAGTTACACTCTTTAGATAGATCACGTGCATAACACTTTGGCCTTGATCTAGAAAACTCAGTTGCTAGTGTAAGATGAGGATGTTCTGGAAGGGGTGTTGTTGCTTCGTTTTGTTGAAGGGAGCATGCTCGTTTAGTGCAGTTGGTTTTCTGGAGTAGTGAATTAGCCTTGGTTCGTTATGGTTTGCTGGTGCTGCTGAGAAAGTTATTATTCAGTTTCATTTGAATACTCAAACTGATTAATTAATAAAAATATCTGCAGTGTGATCCTGTAGAAACATCATCATGTGACTCAGGATGCAACGGTGGACTAATGACTACTGCCTTCCAATACGCACTCAAAGCTGGTGGTCTTGAGAGAGAGGAAGATTACCCCTACACTGGAACTGATCGCAGTGCTTGTAAATTTAACCAGAACAAGATTGCTGCTTCAGTCTCCAACTTCAGTGTCGTTTCAGTTGATGAAGATCAAATTGCTGCAAATCTTGTGAAACATGGCCCACTGGCTAGTGAGTAATCAAATACATAAACACCTTTAGGGAGCAATGTAAACATTTTAACCGTTTTTCACAATGCATGATGATTTTCTTAACGTCCCCGTTGTTGGATACCACGACATGCTAGTTGGTATCAATGCTGTTTTCATGCAGACATATATTGGAGGTGTTTCGTGCCCATACATCTGCGGCAGAAGGCTGGATCATGGTGTGCTGCTTGTTGGCTATGGTGCTGAGGGTTACTCTCCGATCCGGTTTAAGCCAAAGCCTTATTGGATCATTAAGAACTCCTGGGGTGAAACATGGGGAGAGAAGGGATATTACAAGATTTGCAGGGGCCGCAATGTCTGTGGTGTGGACTCCATGGTCTCAACTGTGATAGCTGCTGTCCAGTCCCATTAGAATCGAATTTCATTCGGTTTGCCTGAAACTCTTATCTCCTTATGCAAATAGTAAATGTAATTTAAGATCTCTATATTATCAGCACCCAGTCCCCTACTAAAAGGGACTAAAATGAGGGAAGCCTGTCATTGGCTTAATGCTAGTACAAACACTGCTATTTGCTTTGGCTGCTCTTCTGGTATGTTAGATGGAGCTTGAATATTAGTAACTTTGTTTCCATAGGGATGTATAGAACATTAGACAAATTCAGTATGAACATTATATAAATGAAGTATGATGAGTGATGTATGGTTTCATTACGTATTTAATGGAGTTTAGGACTAGTTGATATGTGAAATTATCTCGCTTGATTTTCGTATTGATGGCCGGCCATAGAAATCTGCCTTCAGGTCGTCTGTATGAAGAATTTAGGCTACACTTTCAGCTTTTAGAGGATGTATGCATTGTTCATTGGTGCTCATTGGGCTTTGGTCAACGTTATTTCTGGATGTGTTTATCTCATCATTTTCCTCTGCCTCAATGAGGAGGGAAAAGCCAAAGGCGAGAGGTGACCACTCTGTGCTGCATGTATGACCACCATCTCTCAGTTGGGCTGGCAGCCAGCTCAACATTTAGGTCACCACTCTTATGGTTTTTGTACTGAGAAACCACGAAAGAGGGTGGGTGCTTCTACTGTGTGTGCGCGCACTCATGCAGATATGCACTGAGATTTTTTACCAAAAACATTACATGATTTTGTGCGTTTGATTTGTGAATTCTAATGTTCTCTCTCCTGTACAAGGTGGTCATGCACTTCTCAAAGGATGACATCGCTTGTATTCCCACTTTTTGTTTCGCCTCCTTTGATAAAGGAGCTATGAATGCCTCAAAATACAAGCAGCACAGGGTTCGACCTAAATAAAAGTCTAGAGTTTTGTATCTCCATTTTGTAAAATTATCCATCCCAAGGACGCTACTGAGACCAAGTTTTCCTGCATCGATCCCATGTGTAGTCTATGGTCGATTTCGACCTAAATAAAGCAGATTATGTTTTCAAACAAGAAAGCCGATCATTTTGTATGTAAATGAAGCACAAGCCCATTCTAGGAACAAAGATCAAAAGAGATTGGGGATTGCTTGTGAACCAGCCAAAGGATTTTTCCCCTGTTCCCCAAGTCAAAAATATGCTTTACTATGTTAGGCACCGGCTCGTGATTCAAAGTTGGTACGAACCGCAGGTTCGCTTTTCTTGCAACAGAAGATGGAAAATTGTCATTTAAAAGAAAAAAAGAGAAGTTGGTAGGCTGTTCGTAGAATTCTACCTGCCATTCCGATTCAAGGACCGTAGTCATTTGCCGAAAAAATCATCTCATACCCTTCAAGTTCTATGCAAAATATGTGTACGTGAAGACCACTTGAGCGAATGAAAGCTTGCCTTTACAAATAAGTGAAGAAAGGGTGTGCGTATATACATAGTCATTAGATCTTGTGACACTATGTCCGATTATTACTTCTCAAAAGACGTGTATACATTGTATTACATATTTTTATAAAAATCTTTAAAACTTTTTAATTACATGAAACTGAAAAGCAAGTCAACAGGATCCGATTTTCTTATATATATATATATAAAGAATAATAAAATGCTCAGGAAAGATTTATTCCCCAATCAAGAACGCCCCATCAAAATGATTGAACAGTTTTGATTGCTACATTTCCTCTTCAATACAACAAACAACATCTTTGCCATTACCATCGTCGTCTACCTCTTCAAGATCAGGAATCCCTTCCTCTTCTCTTACCATTCTCAAATCTTCATCTGAGCTACGGCTCACAGTCGCCCCTTTAGCTAGAAAATCATCAAAAGGTTTGAAGAAGAAGTCCCATCCAAATTCTGGTAATGGGGGCTGAGCTTGAAACATTCCCGGCGTCTCGTCTGTAACCACCGAAGCGCTTATTTCCGGCGAAGAGGAAGATGGTGATGGTGATGGTGATGATGAAGGAGAAGAAGAAGAGTGGTGATGAAGGGAGAGGCGTAGAGGAGTTGAGGGTGGGGGTGATGATGGCGGCTGAGGGAGAGCTATGAACAACGGAGAGGGAGAGGTGTGCGCTGATGCGAAGAGTCTGCAGGCGTCTGCCATTGATTTGAGAGAAAGCATGTAGCGATAGTGAGCGTCGGCGAAAGCGTAGCGGCTCTCAATGGTGGCCTTCATGAAGCGTTTCCTTTCTCCGCAGAGGGCGACAACGTCTATTTCTTCTCCTTCACCTAGTTTCCCCGGTCTGGAACTCACGCATGCACCCATCTCTCTCTCTCTCTCTCTATGCTAGTTAAAATGAGAGCAGAGAGTGATGCCACGATGTATCCTTTCGCCACTCTCTAGAAATCATGTCTACACTTTCTTCACCACGTTTCTCCCTTTCTCTCTAGAAACGCAACAGTGGAGCGGCTGCATAACTCAATCAAGGGGAGAGCAGATGGAGGAAGGAATTTTTTGGTCATTTTCTCGATTATCCCCCCTCATAAACCTTTCACTTTCTCTCTACCAAGTGCCTCCCCTTCTCTCTCCAGAAACAGAAAGGAGCCTCTTGGAGCCATTTTCTCCTCCCCCACCCCCCACAATAAACAGATGCTTGGAGTGTGCAGAAGCAGCAGCTGCTCGAGTGAGTGGAACTGGTGGGGAAGAGTGGTGAGGTGTGGGTCAAAGATGGGATGTATTGGAAATTGACAGATTGTTGGCATCCTGGGACAGAGGAGTTATGATTCCTGTCGTTATTGGTATTAAAGTTGTAGTGATGTTCTTCTTGATTGTTCAGTAACACTGATAGTTCTCATATAATAATGATAGTTACTGCTGAAAACAATGTCTAGTTAAGGATGGATCTCTATATGTGTTTGATAGAATTGATTCTTGATTTTGGAGTTCAGATAAGATCTCTGTCAAATGGGTTCTGTGGGGAAAGATTCTACATGAGCCATGTGCTCATATTTCTTGGATTAGCTCATCATTTGGTCTTCACGGGTCTCTAACTACCGTTTAAATATTCTTTTCTTCTTAAGAAACTCCATCGGGTAAGAGACCCCAAGAGGGAATACCATCACATGTGATTCTACTTTTGATTAATTTATTTTGGTAATGATGAACTTAGAACAAGGCACTTGAAGGTGAAAAATAAATGGGATCAATCGTGTTTTATTTACGCACTGTCGAGGCAATAGCCCACAGGGCTCCTGGGGCGCACCAGATTTTGGCCTCACTAGTGTTTCATTTAGGGGTGTAATCAAGCCGATGTAACGAAGGCTCGATCGAATTGAACTGATTTAAATCAGAAGAGACTTTGTCAGATGATGAAACACGTTTCCTTCATCTTAACTGTTTCTTTGCTGCTGAATCTAATGGAATCTTAGCAATTCATTACTCCTCTTCTTCACTCAACATCCTTAGTGTAAGTCTATCTTCGGCATTCACTCTTACACGCACTTACACACTCACTTCACTTTACTATCACTAAAAAAAAACAATGAAACTCGACGGAAGTCCTTTATCTTATATTACAAACTGTTTATTAGAAGGGATCGAATGACTTTTATAGCGCAAAGCGTCAGAGTCTTTAGGCAAGTGAAGGGTACAAACAAACCGAACTTGGCTCGTAAAGAAAATTCTCAACCCAAGCTGACGCTCAATCTTGATCGAGCTTTTCTTTTTTTCTGTTTGTTTACAAGAGGAGGCCGAAGCCTAACAGAGCTCTTTGCTTTTGAGCTAACGTTACGAATGCAGCTTGATCGAGCTTCATTCCTAGTCTTGTTCTCATTTACATTTTGAGCATGCCATCTCTACACAAAATCAAATTTCTATATCAACATTGCTGTGGTATGTCATTCATTCTCATCAACATCAGTAAGCAGCACAGCTTAAATAAATCAAACAACATTAGTTATTTACCAATACAAACCAAGGTCAATAAAGTCTTAAAGAAAAGTCATGGATGACAAGAGCGTCACAAAAACATTACTATTTAGACACCATTTTTACTATACGCACACTCTAATTTTCATAAACACCAAAATTACCTTTTATATAATACTCTTTCCTCTCTCATTTCTTCCCAACATTTCTTTCACGTCCAATCTCTTCTCTCCCACTCCTCAATTCCAGCAAAGATCCATTTAATCGGATCTCTTTGCTCTATGAACGAAGATTTCACTTAGTATTGTTGTCTTCTTCACAACTCAACGTATATTCTTACGAATTTTATTGAAAAACAAGATAGAACAAAGAAAGAAAATAAAAAATCACAAAATATGAAACTGAAAATTAAATCAATAATAAGAAGAAACATGGTTCAATAATACTAAAACAACAACAACAATAAAAATCAAGAACAAAAGGAAAAAATCAAGAAATATACAAAAAAATTGAAAAAACAAGAATTAGGGCATCCCGACGGAGGAGACGTGGCTCGGGCGTGTGTCTCCCAACGAGAGAGACTTTCGTATGGATATCCTAGTTTTTATTTTCAATTCCAGTTAAGATACCAGTTAAAAATCAATCAAAATAATTAAAATCTAAAAATGAAAACCAAATCAAGAACATAAATCGATAAATCAACGAATCTCCTTTGAATCGACTATTTTTAGCTATATTTTCTTTATTTTATTTTATATTTTATTTTTGAAGGATTTCGATATGTTATTTTATTGAAAATGGTTGTAGATAAAGTAATGTGAATGAATTGGGGAGTAAAGAATGGACCAAAGAATGGCATGAAAAGAGTCGGAAAGAGGTTTGCGCACGAGGAAAGAGAATATCGTGCTTTTTTGGTGGGTATTTTCGTGATTACAAAATAACGAGTATTGTAGAAAAACGGCAAAAAAGGTGTAGAGTAAAAGGAGTGTGGGCACATCATTCCCGTCTCTTAAACCATCTTGAAGTGAGTTTTTCCTTAAAATTATTTTATATAAAAGTGGTAAACTGTCACTATCGTATTCCCTCAATTACTGTTACAAAAGATCTGAAAGTAGGATGGCAGTTTCGTGTTTCAGCTCGTGTTTGTACCTTGTTGTTATATGCTTGTGTCCGTGAAACATATTTCAAGAAATGAGTTTAATATGAACACGACATGATCGGGTTCGTTTCTAGTTTTGGTTCACAAACAAAATTAAGAAACAGCAATCGATTTGCAGTCGCTGCCTCAACCAAAAAGACGACTTGGATGCCCTTTGAGAACACCATTCACTCCGTGAACCACATCCCGCCTTGAAGATTCCACAATAACATTATGACGATCAAATTCTTCTTGCAATGCAATTTACTCTCGTGATAATTAAATTCCACAATAGTCACGTATGAACCAACCTGCACACAGCAAGAAAAATCAATCTGCCCTTACGTCTACTGTAAACACACAGTCTGATCCATCCCGGTGGGCTGGAAACCACCTGTTCAGTTTAATCTTGGAGTTGGGATCAATAATAATGTGAAGAACAAACTCTCTACTAGATTTAACAAATCAGTCTGAAAGGGCATCTCTAGTTTGGGTTGATTGTCAAAAAGCAGCAAGTTGCATTGCTCGCAAATCCCTCGCCCTACAACAACAACTAAGTTTTTTTTTCCATACTAAATGGTATTGGCTATAAGAATATTTTGTTTCATATATCTTGATCATGTGTGTCATGATAGTATCTTTTTACTCGAGTTTTCTTTGGTTTTTTTTAGGTGTTCAAATCATCTTAAATGATTTTTCCTCATTTTGTAATATATTCGTGTCATTGTTAATGTATTTCTAATAATTTCATCTATCTCATCATTCATTTATATCATGAACATCTTTATATTAATTAACGGCCAACACTCACAACAACAAAACAGTCGACTTTTGCTGTATAATATTTATCTAAAATACTAAGCGCACATCCACATTTTAATCAACTTGCATGGTGTAATATCTTTATTAATTTTTTCATCACTACAAATTTGATCTTAGATATTTAAAACTTTTTCACAAAGAATACAATGTGGGTCAATCTTAATTTTTATGTCATTTGAAGTAACTAAATGATAAAACTTATAATTCATATACTCCGTCTTTATTTTACTAAGTTAAAAGCCTTTTCTTTCTAAGATTTCTCTGTATAGTTTTGATTTCTTATTAACTTTTTCATAAACTCATCCATTAATACAATGCCATTCGTGAATAACAAATTTTGCATTAAATATGTTTTGTTAACTCATTAATGATCAATACAAATAAATATGGACTTAAAGTATATCCTTATATAATTTAATTATAAGTTGCGAATGAGATGCCTGTTTTTTCAAAGTTCTCCAAAAAATATCTCTTAGTATTTTATCATAAGTTTTTTTAAATCAATAAATATCATATTAAGTTTTTTTCTAAAATGTTTCACAAGACATCCCAATAGATTTAGGCTCAATAGTAGATATTATTAACATGAATCCAAATTAGTTCTCTGCTATACTTCATATTTGTTTCAACCTACATTTAATAATTCTTTTGGATAATTTTATAACGAGTGATCAACTTGGTACCTCGATAATTTGCATAATTCTAAATATGATAATTTGCATAATTCTAAACATTTCACTTGTTGTTTTGCATGTCTATAATTATACTCTTTTTTAATTTTTTATACATTATTGTTTATATTTCATTAAATAATCTTATAAATCAAGTAATATTAAAGATTTTCATACTTTATAAAAAAAATATTTCTCAAATTCCTCGCACTATAAGCTGAAAAGAAACAAGTCATGCATTGCGGCTACTTTATCTTTCCACTTGTGCCTCAACCATCTGCAAAGAGCTGCTTCTAGCCAAGATCCATGTCACCTTCCTCCAGATCAATCGAGCTTGGGGACATCGCAGGAATAGGTGAATTACTAACTCGGTTGCCGACCGACACAATAGGCACTGCCCTCCGTTTCCTATTCCAAGGACTCAAAAGTCTGTTGACACTCCTTCCCAGTTCCAATGACTACCTCATTGACTTGATCCACTGATTCACCGCTCGAAACTGGTTTATCCTCTCAGATGTTGTCCTCCCACCATCTCCCGAATTGGAGTCTCCGATTCCTTATCGACACCACTCAGGCCTCAGTATGTACATTGGGGTCGTGACCTTGGAGAGGCCCTGGCCTGCATGCTTAGGTTCGCGAGATTTGATGTAGGCGACGGTAGATCCCCTCCGATTACTTGGGTCCAAGTCCTGAGGTGGGTACTGGCACTGTTGATGTGAGACTGTTCATTAGGGCCCGTAGCTGTGAAGGACGTCGCGTCTCCTGTGTCAGGATGCCAGGCGCTCCCCATGCTCTTCCCGATGGATTTCTGCCTCGTCCATCATACCGTTCGCTCTGGCCAAATAACGAACACTTAGTGTGCAAGTAACGATTTAGATTCCTTCTTATTTTAATGTCGTTTCTAAAGTTGCCAACACTATTTGACGACCGGAAAAGAAATATTATCGACTCATTCGGTCTTCTAATGCGAGTGTGACGACTCTCTCTCTCTCCCTCTCTCTCTCATTGGGCACGAGGAATGGGAAAAGAGGTAAAAGTCATGGTAGCAATAAGAATAGATAAAGAAATAAAAATTGTCTTTTTAACAGTGGACTGATCATTCATGAGAGCTTGATCTTAAAAAAGAAATTAGAAAAATTATCCATCCGTGTCATGCATGAAAATAAATGACCAACTGAAAAGGAAGACCCAGTAGTGCCGAAACCGCACCCGAGCTTGCACATGGACTCGGTCTGCTTGTGCCGCTTATGTGGTGGCTCACCACCCTTCGGAAACGCATTAAGTACGACACCAGATCCCCATTTTCGGAAACCGAATGATAAAAATGCGATTATAAATAAATGAATCAAAACTAGTCATGTTTATATATATATATAAACTAGCACAAACATACGTGTATATAAGTAGTTTTTTTATATGTATAATAGTGAACAGTACACAATCGTGTATAATTTAACATTTCACATCATTCCACCACTTTAATTTTTCATTTCACGTAATTTCACCGTCGACTATAAGTCATCACCTTTCACTATGAGCTGCATGCACTCACCCAAAGACCGCCTTCCTAATTCAATTTTCAGCTAAAGTCCATTTGCCTTCTGACTGTTTCAGAGACCATTCAGTTCATACATTCATCTTTGAGCTCTGTACAATATATTCGCACTAAAAGCATGAGAGTTCTCGCCCTCAAGTACAACATACAATGCGATTTACTTGGTGCTCGATCCTGTTGCTTTCTTAACATGTTTATTAGCAGCATAAACGAGAAAACGCAGCTGCTCCTGGGTCAGCGTGGTTGAGATCCTGTCAAGATCGTTCGTGTTTGGATCATGTGCACAATCCAAGCATGAGTTTCATTAGGCTGCATGAATAGACCATGAACAGTGTTTGGTTCAGTTTGGCTAAAATATTTATATATGTACATAGATGTAAAAAGAACATGTTAAGCCAACTAATTCGGTAGGTATACACGTAGTTTGTTAAGCTCAGTTCGTGCATGCTCGGCTTGGATGAAACAAGCTAACAAACACGGACAAGGTTTTGAGTTGATCAAAGACTATAAATGCATCACCATAAACACATTATTACTCAACAACAGATCTTATTCGCCTAATTCACATGTTAGCACAACCAAAGCCACCGAAGAACGAGCAATACATGGCTTCTTCTCCCAGCATCAAGTGTGCAGCCATGGCGGCACTGCTGCTGTTGTGGCTCACCGTGGTAAAGGCCTCAATCTACGAACAATGACGGTCCGAACCACCACGGAGACGGTGACTGAGGATGACGGATTTGCGGAGCGTGGGGAGAGCTTCTTGTTGGCAACTTTGCTGAAAATATGTGAACCAAAATACTTTCTCTTTGAGGCGTGCAAAGTACTATCCTTTAGACTATTTTGTCACCCCCGGATTTTACTTTTATGAATGCACAAGACACCGACAAATGCCTTGGAGATATAATGAAGAACCCTTGACTTGCCTTGCACAAGTTGAACCGAGTCTTTCACAACACTAGTACTCTAAGATAGGGTCAAAGAAACCTTGCTCGTTTAAAGAAACTCTCTTGACTCAAAGAACATAGGTGAGGAAAGTCATGAGGCTATAAGGGATGCTTACTAATGTGGGTTCTCCCCCTTGATCATGGACCAAGTGCTCTTTTACAGGCATCCAAGTGGCTTTTCAAATGCCCACTACTATGGCTCTAATTACTGACTTTAAGAGTAAGGATGCCCATTCAGCCCATATAGTGTTGTAACCTTCTTTCATTTAATTCAAGAGATAGGTAGTGGGTATTATTTTCGGATTTACAAGTAGGTAACCTTTGAGTTGCCCAACTCTATAATTGTAACTGCAATGCAGTTTCATGCAATTTTAATTGCATTTACACCCACTTTCACTACTATCATTTATAAATTTCTGCAACATTTCCCACCAATTTGCAAATACACTTTTTGAAAACACTATCTTTAAAACCTTATAGTTTCACTATAAGTGTCTAACGATTGAACATATACCTAGTAAGAAGTGGGTTCCCACTCATCCAAATTAAAATGATAGATAAGCTTTGAACCATCCAATCCATTTGAACAAGTGCATGCATATTTTTAAATGGGCCCATGAGAAAAACATTTTGCATTAAAGGCAATGCGTTTTCCCATCTCTCTCTCTCTCTGTTGGATATTGATTCTTACAGCATTGATCCAAAATAAGATATGAACCCTAAATCTCGTATATTAGGTTTTTCACACTACGGGTTGCATATTGATTCTTAGATCCAAGATAAGCCTTTCAAAAACTTGGATTCAGGACAAGTTCCTCTCTTATCAGATTTAGCACTGAAATTGGGTTTGTGACACGGTTACTCGATGTGTTCCTCTTAACACAATTCCACTCATGTAATCAGTGGTGGATCTGCATTGAGTCGAGGTGAGCATCTGTCCCATCTCAAATTTCAGAAATCAACTTAAAGTCTATGACCCATGATGAGATCGATGGGCTATATAATACATACTTCGTCCTATCCTAAACCATTATTAGGCTTATTTCCCTTACCCTAAAAGAGTTTTTAGATCTGTCAATCCATATGATGAGATGAATTCTCTACTTTTACTAAATAAGAAGGAAAAATCAAAAAAGAAATTTGTAAATTGGATTTTCTCTCTCTCTTTCTAAAGTTGGTTTGAATAGTGTTTCATTGTTCTCTGGCCTGTAGGAAGGTGGCAAACATGTAGAGCCAGCTTGGTTCATGTTGGATTAGTTGGAGTTCATAAAGGTTTAAGCCAAAAATAGTAGTCTCAATCAACCAACCCACTATATAAATGCTTTTTTAATGGCAACGTCGTGAGCCATGCTGCGAGAAGGTTTGAGTTTACTGTTAAAAGCGATCTATTTCGAGTCTTTATAAAGGAAGAGAGTTGTGTTAGGTGGGCGATTTTCAGCATAATACTTTATTAAAATTTTTGTTTCGGGTCTTACATAATTATAGACCAAGAGATCCTACCGATAATGAAGCACAAAATGGCGAGAAATGTTATTTTACAATAAAAATTGAATTGATTTAGAAAAGGTATATGATGAAAGGAATTTTATTCAATACAAACAAAATTTGGTTATGTTCAGATTAACCTTTTTTTACACAGACACAAAACGACACGATACAAACATAGCGAGAAAAAGAAAACTCCTGGCTATGGAACAAGCACAAAAGAAACTTTAGAGAGACACGAAATACACAATGAGACATCAAAAGTTCCGATTTATTCAGGTTGGCGTGCTTTTGACATGAACACTAGATGACACGAGCAAGACCTGAAACAGAAATTTGCTGTCCCTAGATTAATGTTAGGAAACACGCCTTCATATATTCAAACTTCGCCTAAAAATAAAAGAGAAAACGGGAGAAGAAAATATACTTGTGACTTGAGAGTAAAGTAGAGGGAAGTCAATGACGGCAGCAGGCAACTCCATATTTTATTAGTCTAAGTTGTAGATGGAAGCCACTGTAAAGAACTTGACCTAAGTTGCTATCTTCATTAATTTGATTCATTTATTTTTTAATCTAAAGTAAAAAAATGTCACAATAGACAATTAACAGTGGGATCTGGCCCTAAGTGGTTGGACGCTTGTTCCCTGAAGCAAGGTCTTGAGTTCAAATCTTATGAGCAGAGTAAACCAACACGCGGAGAGGGAGTTTCATGTATATCAAACTCTGTCACCATCTTACTTTTTTTATGAAAGTTGTTCGTTTTCTTTCTAAATGTCCCAAACCATCACAATCCAAACTCATTCGGTCACAAGTGTCGCTTGTCTTGATTTGAAAGGTTGAATTTTCTTATAGATTTAATCTTATATAACTACATTATCAATCTCAACAACTTCATCTCCATCACTGAAATCGTGAATATAAATCAATGCCTTGGAAAAGAAGGGGAAACTTCCATTGAATTGAATTGAATATAGATTGACTTAGACAAAGAAATGCAGTGGTCGAGCTAATCACAACATCTCCATCACTGAAATTGCAAATACAAATCAATGCCTTGGAAAAGAAGGGGAAACTTCCATTGAATTGAATTGAATGTAGATTGACTTAGACAAAGAAATGTATAGTTCAGTGGTCGAGCTAATCACAACATCTCCACTGAAATTGCGAATATAAATCAATGCCTTGGAAAAGAAGGGAAACTTCCATTGAATTGAATGTAGATTGACTAAGACAAAGAAATGTATAGTTCAGTGGTCGAGCCAATCACAACATCTCCATCACTGAATTGTGAATATAAATCAATGCCTTGGAAAAGAAGGGGAAACTTGCGAATATAAATCAATGCCTTGGAAAAGAAGGGAAACTTCCATTGAATTGAATGTAGATTGACTAAGACAGAAATGTAAAGTTCAGTGGTCTAGCTAATCAATCAAACTGCTTTCCATTGGCTTAGAGTCTAGATTTTCATGAACGCAAGTGGATTTGACCCCCCCAAAAGAGAGGGCTTTGAAGTAGGGGTGTGCATTGAAATAACATAAAATTGATTCCAAGAAGCATTCATTAACCAAAAGCAAACCGAATTATAGAGGTAAAAGGAATTGAACCAAATTGAAACAATGCAGTCAGTTTAG
Organism: Brasenia schreberi; assembly: GCA_036023115.1. NCBI lineage: Eukaryota > Viridiplantae > Streptophyta > Magnoliopsida > Nymphaeales > Cabombaceae > Brasenia > Brasenia schreberi. The sequence continues at coordinate 7,332,395 of JAYKKT010000091.1, forward strand.
TTCTCGATTATAATCTATTATCTCTAAACCCTTAATCTCAATTGAATTTTATGTCGTGTAACATGTCTTGATACATAATGAGATTATTAGAAACAAATCTGGATTGATACCAATAGATGATAAAATGATGAGAAATCTTTTAAGATGGTTTGAAAAAGGTTCAAGAAACTATATGAAAGCTCTGATAAAAAGTAGAAGAAACTATATTATAAAATTATGAAAATGTTAAGAGAAAAAAAAAGAATGGTCTAGTTTATACCGAATTAACTGTATGTATGGCATATGATCAGACTCTATGAAAACAAAAGAATTCATGTGACCGATCCCATCGAATATGAGTTAAGACTTAGTTGTTGTAACACATATCAATAAAAAAAGTTAAATGCAATTAATGCTAATAATTGATGCTTTAGTAACACAGAAAAGTGTTAGTATGATAAATCAAAATGCACAAACTTAAGCACAGAGATTAAAACAACCAAAACCAAATAACATAATGTATGCCTTTTTTTTTTACTCCTAAGCTTGATAACCCTGTTGGTTCGGTTAATTCTTGGGATTGAACTACCAAAATCAAACCGAACCAAAATAACCAAGTTTATTTAAAGTTTAGAACCAAAACTGAACCTAATTGAAAAAAATTGAATCGATGTGGTTTGATTTTGCATTTAACTGATTTTCGCGTAAAGCCCAAAGCACCAAAGCATTAGCTCAATGGTAGAATGCCATTACTGTATGGGTGTGTGTTGGGCGTAGGCCTTCTTTTGTAACAAAAAGAAAGCGAATTAGCGTGTTCAAAAGAGAACCCTTCAGCCTAGAACTTGGCGCAACTGGGGTTAGATGGAGTAACAAGGAAGAAACGTATGTAATTTACTGGAATCATTGAGGGTAAATCTGTAATCGCAAAGGCCTTCCCCGATCAACCGACGATTAAACGAGCTGGCAGATTGACAGTCAAGGCCCCACGAGGAAAACTGACAGCTGTACAAAAGGTAGGACATTCTACAAATAAAACAATATGCAGCTTCGCCTTCCGTGTACAAGAAGTTGTTTGCGTGTCAAAAGTTAGCTCTCTGGACTTGTTTTTGGAATTCAAATTGATTTAAGTCTCATCCCCACCGGTTGACATTCGAGTTTATCCCAGTGCCCGGACGTTTATCACGTTATAAAGACGATCACATGACCGTTTCTAAATGTTTCCCTCTTATTTTATTTTTCTGCACTTGTCTCTCTCTCTCTCTCTCTCTCTCTCTCTCTCTCACAGCTTCAAATTTCCCGCGCCACTGAGGCCCTCTTCCTTTCAATTGTAGATTTCCTTTGTTCGTCGCACTTGCTTATAATTCTGTGAATTGGGGAATATTTATTTTTTGGGTTCTTCGATGGCGAACGAGGAGCAAAGGATAGAGCAACACAAGAGCGATTCACACAAGATCAAGGTGGTCAATTTCTTCGATCGAAAGGTTCCCATCGTCTTGCAAAATGATAACGGGTCGTGCCTTCTTTTAGCTATATGTGAGATTTCTATTGTTTTTTAAATTTCATTTCAGGAAACTTGTTCATTTCATAAGCAGTCGTTCTGTACCTTAGGGTTTTCTTTTCGTATTGATATGCTCCCATACCGTGGTCTCACTTCCTTGTCTAATCGTGCTAGACTAGTTATCATGTATCATATCTAGGTTTGGGAGTGTGAGGAATTGTGGCTTGGTCTTGAGATGCTTAAAGTGATAAAGTATTTTCTTTGATTAGGAGAAAAGTACATTAACTAAGGCCAATGGGAATCTCACAGTGAGTCTCTTTCGATCTTTCTTTCATCCAATGAACAAATACATTAAATAACCATCAAAATGTAACCGCCATTATCTAAAACAGTAGGCTATAGGTGCGTCTTTAGCAATCCTTAATTGACATGGCTTTTAGAGAGAAAATGGATGATGATAATTTACTACAGGAGTCTCTCATCAATTGCAAACATGGGACTCATGGACCATGAGTCCGTTCAGTTTTTTGGTAGATGAATCGTACTACATGAGCAATTTTAGCCAATGTGCTGCATATTTACGTGTCATACATAGGAAACACAATCTCCTAATATGATGAAACATAGTTAGAAACCATTGCCAACTAAAAAATCTATCAGGGGGAACTTATTGTCCAGGTCTGTGAGTTGACATTCCATGGATCCCGAAGATGGATCTTCCAAAGGATGTATATACTGTGCGGTTACACTGATTGAGGGCATTGGTATGCCACTCTAAAATTGATTACTTTATAGAAACATCTTTGGTGATCCAGTAGAATGAGTCGGGAAGAGCCTTTTTGCAGCATCAATGACAGTTCATAACGCCACAATGCCATATATAATTGCTGGCCTCTGCATGATCTATCATGGTTATTTGGTGTTTGATCAACATGGGGCACATGTGCATGGAGGAACACAGAACCCTCTTTAATGATTTCAAGGAAGGCTTGTCAGGCATCTTAGGATCCAAGACTTGCTCTAAGTTCTTGTTCCCCACCATAGATTTCAGTCACTCAACTAATTGCACCTGGAACCATTCATACATTGAGCTTAGTTTCAAAGGCAGATATCGACTCTACAAGATCAATTACCTAAGTTAAACAAACTCTTACCTCTCCAGGTGGTTGACTACAATCAACAGGGCACCTTCCAGATATTATTTCCATTATGAGCACCCCAAAGCTATAAACATCACTTCTCTCATTCAACATTCCTGTACTGGCATAATCAGGTGCTACATAACTACATTAAGCAAACAGTAGAATAAGCCATGACAAACAGATCACTCATCACTGCTACGAAAATAACAGTCTGTAACTTCTCAACAGCTTTTAACTAACCCAAATGTTCCCATTACACGTGTTGTTACATGGCTTCTCTCGGAACCAAGGAGCTTAGCAAGTCCGATATCAGAGACCTTGCGATGCTATTGTTGATCAAGCAGTATGTTGCTCGCTTTAACATCTCGATGCACAACCTTTGGTTCTAAACCCTCATGAAGATATGCTAGCCTGTTTTGCAATGAATCGTCAGTTTCACTTGAAGTATGTTTTGCTGATCATGTCATGTACATGCAACACGCAACTTCTGTCTCAACTGTGCAACAGGCAATGTATTATCATTGCGGAACAATTTGGACCTCAGTTTGGATGCACGTGATGTCTCACAGCAACGTCTACTTGTTCTTGTTGCTGAAAGATTGCTAGATGCTAACTACAATGCAGAGGTAACCATCAGATTTCCTAGTTCCTCAGTTTAGTAGACTCTCTTCTCTCAGTCTATGGGTCGGCCATGGCATTCAGAATGTCATACGAATGACATTCCTTCTCTTTCATTGCAGAATAAAGATGCTGAATATGTAAAAAATCAAATGCAGAACATTGCAGATGCTATTGACCTTGTCCCTTGTCTTGCAACTGGAATAGATGTCAATGTCCGTTTCAGGAAGTGCGCATTATGCTCCTTTTTCATATGAATGGCTTTTTATTTATACAATGATATGCTCTAAATGATAAATGTTTGTGAATGAGTGAAAATATGTTTTTTCTTTTTCTCAGCATCCGTGACTTTGAGTTCACCCCAGCCTGTGCTATATTTGATCTTCTGGAAATTGACCTTGTTCATGGTTGGATACTAGATCCTCAGGTATTCATTGCACCAATATGTTCTGCTCTATGTGAGAGTTCTTGCTATATCTGTCTCGTCTTGCACTTTTGCAGAGGTTTGTGCAAGTTCAAGAGGATTCTTGATTGTAGTCATTGATGTATTTGGCTTGTTCATTATCAGGATACTGCCTCTGTCATCGGATCAAACTCTTATAATACTCTTATGGAGAAACTTGTGGCCTTTGAAGCATGCAATATACAAAAGAAAAGAAGCTCTGATGAAGCTTGTGTAGATTTTGTGGCTGCAACGACTGCAACACTCGGAGTTCCTTCTCCATGCCTTTCAAAAGTTAGATCTTTTGAAGATCCTCCAGTTGCCGTTGCTCTTCATCAAAACAGAAGAAGGGGAGATGCTGAGGAGGCAGAACAACTTATGAAAGCCTTGGAATTGTCAAAAGCTGATCTTCCAGATTTGGTGTATGGACATCTTCCTCCTGATGCAACAACAACAACAACTAAGCCTTTTCCCATACTAGACGGGGTCGGCTATCTTCCTCCTGATGCAAATGAAAATAATGTTATATTAATTTCTGAACCTGTATGTGTTTCCGAATTAGAAGAGGACTCCAGGGGCATTGAAGATCATAGGCCCTTTGAGACAGAGGAACATAAACATGAGGAAGCCACCAGATTTACTACTTCAACTAGTGGTGTGTGTTTGCTAGATACTGCATATGAGGCTAGTATTTCATTTTCCAACAATGGATCTGAAAGTTTGAAGAAGCTTCAGCCATCTGGAAGACATGTGATATCCGGTTGTTTGGAAGAGGAAGATACACCTAATACATCTGGTGAAGCTGAACCATTCGTTTTCCCTGATGGTTCGGGTGCCTCTCCTCCAAGCGGTACATGTGAAAGCCACTCATATAGCTTAAGGGAGAAGCAGATTTTTCCGCAAAAAGGTCCTGAAAATGCTTTGAACCAGCTGGTTGTAAAATCTGAGAAAAATGTCCTTTCCATTGTCACAGATACAGATGCAGAGATTTCCAATTTTGATAGTGACCAAGATGTTCTTGATGTGCCTATTGATACAACTTCTAGCTTAGATGGTAGTGAATCAATATATGAAGGTGAGGATGTTGTGCAAGATACATGGCTTACCATGTACCAGGACCAAGAACCCATGTATGAAGGGCAAATGGTACTTGCCAAACAAGCAGATAGAGTTATTGCAAGTCAACCCATTGTTGAAGACGCCCGACCATGTAATGAGCCAGAGGCTCTGGCTGCAAGAGAAGGTAGATGGTGTTAACCATCATTCTTTTAATTTCTTCTTGTCCTTTAATTTAGTTGTATTCTTTGTATGGCTCGTATGATGAGTTATTCATTCATTTTTTTGTTCTTCCTCCAGGAGAATTGATACAGCATTTCTTGACCAATAGCGCAAGCCAGTTGACTATATATGGGTATTGATTTCATACACATGACAGTATATTGTGCAATACATTTCTTTTTTCCCTCCTAAGCTCATTCCTTGTCCCTGTATGCAGCTTATTTTGCCTGCAGGAGCATCTGAAGGAACACACGCTCTGTGTTTTTTTCCGTAATAACCATTTCAACACTATGTTCAAGGTCAGCTAATCTCATATTCATCATGGGTCTTGTATTCTTCACAGGAATGCATACCAACGAGAGTTTCTAGCTAGATCTTGGTCCGTAATGTCAGACCCATGTTCTTTATTCAAATCTGCATTTGCTTTTGAGCAGAAATGATCAACAAGATAATAAGGCTATCAGTCTAATGTGACCAACTTTGTATTTTCCCCTATGACAATAATAGATTTTTTACCCAGGGTGAGATCTAGATTGGATAAGAATTGGCAGTTAGGCTGTCTATTGAAAATTATATGATGTTGTTTGTTGCATCTCTAGTAGTGGTTTGTACACAACTTTTATTATCTATTGTTCTGGAAATAATTTGTTAGGAACTAATTTGCTATTTCATTATTGTAGCATGAAGGGCAACTTTACTTGCTAGTAACTGACCAGGGTTACATTAACCAGCCCGATTTGGTCTGGGAGAAGTTGAATGAGGTAAGGTTTTGTTTTCAGTATGTCTTTTGATATGCTTTTTCTCCTTTATATTTTACGTTATTCATTCCTTTGAAGGCTGAATGTGCCAATATAACAGATTGGTGAGGCATACTTTGCTTCTGCATGATGTTTCTGTGAAATATCTACTTGTAAGCTTATATCTGCTTTGATGTTCATCCGCTTGACATTTTTATAGATGGATGTGGTATCCACCATCTAGAGAGGTGTCAAGATGTGTGGTAGTTACGTTGTGAGAACATTCATTGCAGTGGCGCTGCTCTCAAGAGTAAACTTATATGGACTTATTGAAAGGAAAACAGAAAAAGTGTAACACGTTGACTTTTAAATATTGATGATTAAACAGGAATCATGTATCCTATGAAAGGCACTTGAAGATTTCTTGCGCAAAATCTCAAGAGTCCAAAAGTTTATAGATAATTCAGTTATAGGGCTGTATTGAACTCTAGTTTGATCGACCAAATATGATTCAAGTACATAATAAAAAGTGCAAATGTTCAATGCAAAAAAGTTGATTTAATTACAACACCTTGAGTAAAATATTGAAACAACTCCATTTAATTGATCAAATGTTCTCTGAGTAATCACTTGCACGCAGCTTCAAAGAGCAAGGGGCATAATCTTATAGAAAACAGAACAAACAAATTAACCCTTAACTGGTTTTTAACCCGAAAGGAGAACAGTGCCTCTTACTTTAGTGATATGCACATTGTCGCATAAATTACTATAGTGATATAGATGATTTTAACTCACTAAGCTGCTTGGGGGCATCCTGATCAAGTGTTATGATTGTAAACGCTATCCCTGCCTAAGTGTTACAAGCCAAGCCTTTTGTTAAAGGCTGAGCTCCTTGCTATAGAAGCCTAGATGCTCAACAATGGACTTAACTTTTGGATTGCATACTAAAGATATGCGTATAACTAACGATTGCAAGATCACTAGGATCACAAGGTAGACTCTTTGATTAAAAAAAATCAAAATTCTCTTAAACTGTGAATACAAAGGAAAATTAATAAACAATCACAAGTTACTATTTGGTTGTATGATATTCGTTGCCTTGTGTAACTTGAGATTGGGCAGCTCGATCATGCATCAACCTATTCATGGTAGCTCCTAACTTGGTTCTTTGATGCTGATGCATGGGCAACTAAGCATATGTTACATGCTTTGCCCTTTTGCTGATTAACCCAGATTCTGTAAATACTGATACCTGGTAACCCATTTGGTCAGGTGAATGGAGATACAGTGTTTATGACTGGAAATTTTGAAGAATTTAAGGTTGGCAATGACACCAGTAGCTCGTGGGATGAACAAAATGGCATGAATAGTACTGCTGTATGTAGTCTTCTTCATATTCAATCATCTAGTGTGTTAATGTTGGCAACAACAGTAACGAGTATCTGTTTAACTTGTTTAATGGTTCAGGAGTACCTTGCTAGTATAGATAAAGCTGCATTGACAGCTTCTATGAGGTAAGCGCAGAGTAATTCCTGGTTATTTGTAACGCCCTTTATACATCATATATGAATAATAATAAAATGGATGTTTTTGAAAACTGAACGGTCTTTAGTTTTATTCTTGCCATCTCTTAGGCATTCTTTGTTCTTCTTTGAACCTTAGCTCATGGTTAATGAGAACAGTAGCAAGTCAGGATTTTTCCTTCTGAGTTGTTTCCCTTTCTGAGATGCTGCTAAATCAAACTTAGTAAACCAAGGAAAGATGCTCAATTTATGGGATCATGGAATTTGTATCATAGGTTTTAGTGGCATCCTTCATCCTCCTCATTAGCAGAATCGTAGTTCTACCTAGGCGTTTGTGGTGCCTTTTGCTTTAATAAATGGCTAAGATGTGCGTATGGGATTTATTTTGA